>PVKV010002344.1:84321-171935 GCA_004027835.1 Alouatta palliata | reverse complement strand
GAGGCGGGTGGATCACGAGGTCAAGAGATCGAGACCATCCTGGTCAACATGGTGAAACCCCATCTCTACTAAAAATACAAAAATTAGCTGGGCATGGTGGCACGTGCCTGTAGTCCCAGCTACTCGGGAGGCTGAGACAGGAGAATTGCTTGAACCCAGGAGGCGGAGGTTGCGGTGAGCCGAGATCGCGCCATTGCACTCCAGCCTGGGTAACAAGAGCGAAACTCCATCTCAAAAAAAAAAAAAAAAACTTATTATGATGAAAGAACCATATGGTTTGACTCCATTTATAAGAAATTCTTGAATAGAAAAAAACAAACCCTGATCTATTATGACAGAAAGCAGACAAGTGGTTGCCTTATGCTAGTGATAGATGGTGGATAGACTGCAGCCAGGCAGGAGGGAACTTTAGGGTAATGGTTACCCATGTGAATACAATTATTAAAGCTCATCAAGCTGTATACTTGTATTGATTTTACTGCATATACATTTTTTAATTATGTATAAAAATAAATTATGCATTCATTATGTTGTATATATTTTCGATGTTATTGTTTTAAAAGATATAATGAGCAAGGAAAAAAGTAGGAAGCCAAATGGGTGGATTAAATAGCATAGTAAACACAGTTGGTCGGGCACGGTGGCTCATGCCCGTAATCCCAGCACTTTGGGGGGGCCAAGGTAGGAGGATCACTTGAGGTCAGGAGTTCAAGACTAGCCTGTAAAACCCTGTCTCTACTAACAATACAAAAATTAGCAAGGTGTGGTAGCAGGTCCCTGTAATCCCAGCTACTCAGGAGCCTGAGGCAAGAGAATCGCTTCAACCCAGGAGGCAGAGGTTGCAGTAAGCCAAGATCTTGCCACTGCACTCCAGCCTGGATAACAGACAGAGACTCTGACTCAAAAAAACAAAAAACAAAAAAACAATTTTTGCTTAACAGAGAGCATATTAGTGATATTATAGGGAAAGGCAATAGTACATACAAAGACACAAAAGCATGAAATGTCATGGTACATTTAGGTAACTGTATGTAGTCTGAGACAGAATTAGGTTTGGGTGAAACAGCGTGAAACATAAGTTGGGAAAAGACAGCAGGGGCAAGATCATGGAGAACCTGGTATAAGAGAACATGGTATTTAGATGTTTCCTGCAGGCCTCAGGAGCCATGGAGGAGTTTTAATATAGGAAAGTCATATGCTGAGATTTATTACTTTTAGGAATATTAATTGCTCTATATTTTATCCACACAGCAACAGAAAACAGAGGGGTAATAATTACATTTTAAAAATACTCTAAGTATGTTGTTTTTAAATTTCAATCCTGATTTGCTTCAACAGTACAAAGAAAATCTGTCTTACCTTGTGATCGCCTTTGGGATGCCATCAAATGGCCAATGGGGCCCAAAGAGTCCATATCCACTGGCTATTAATGCCATCATCCTGCCACCTTTCTAATTAGTTTGAGTTCACGTAGCACATCTTATTTCAAAGGAGATTTCAGTTAAAAGGACTCTTTAAAATAATTCTCTTCCTGGTGGTGGTAACCACTGTTTCAACTAGTATGACATAAGACAATAATTATGACATCATTAGGTTGCTCTTAGGATCAGGAAGGGAGGGGTGTGGCCCACTAGAAGAATAAATAATGAATTCCTGTGCTTTTTTTCTTTAACCAGATCTCTTACAACCTGAATAACACTTTGAGAAAATGGTCATGCAATATGCCAAACTGATGAATCTTAAAGACATACAGTCAAATAAACGTGTTATTCAATACGAATAGTAGAGGTGTATTTAGTCACTTGCGCCCATATGTGCACACACACACACACATCTATATTTGTGAATTCGTATATGTGGATTTATACATATATGTTCAAGTGGAAGTCACTTGCAAGAGAGCATAGCTACGGTTATGCTTTCACAACAGCATTGTTAGGCTTTGTAGAGATGCACGTGGCACAGGGAGGAAGGACTACCATCTGACTGTATCCAGCCATATCATCTGTATTTATTAATTTAAATAAAATTTATGAGCAGGTATTGTTATAGATTTGGAATAGACACAGTTTTTGACTTGAAGAGTTGCACCCAAATTCGGTAGGGATTCACAAAAACTGAACAGATAAATGTAAAGCCATATATTCTGTGGTAGAGCTACATTGTGTCTGCATAGAAATCAAGAAGATGACTGTGAAATTGTTAGATACTTAATGTTGATTAGCAACAAGGCACTCTCCTAATTACTGAAGCTATAAGAAGCGTAAGATACAGATCTTATCCTACTGGAGTTACAAATCTAAGAATAGGCAATCAGGGAACATGTAATTCATGTCTCAGCCATATTTCCCACACACACATAATCCCTAGTCAAGTTTATTTCCTTCCTGGATTCTGTCATTTTCTACTGTTCTTATCTATTAATTTTGTTCTTATAAAGAAGATTATATACCATCTCTTTTCAATTTATAAACTTATAATTCCATAAACTCACAGTGATAAAAATTTCATTTGAGTTACAAATATGAAGGGGATCAGATATCTCATTCAATACACATGTGTTTAGTACATATTATACATTCCAGGCACAATTTAGAGCTAAAGTAGTAGCCCCAAAGATCATTGCACAGGATGGAATAAATTCAGGCAATGGCTATATATTAGCATCCAGGGTTTCCTGAAAAGTCTTAGGAGCTCCTTCTTCACCTCTTTAAGAAGAGGTATTGCCATAACAAGTGTTTGTGACATATCCTCAGAATCAGAACTGCCAGTTCATTCTAGATTAGTAACTGGTAACTGCCAACTGCCAATAATAACGTTGAAGTTGGATACAAAATATGAATCTATGCTTCCAGAGTTGAAATATATTTTGTTTTAATGGGTGACATAATTCCAGCTTTTTAAGTATGAGGCTGAAATTAAATCATGTCATTAAAAAAATTTGACTTTAAAACTTTTACCTTTTGTATTCTTTTTTCTCCCTCCCTCCCTTCTTCCTTCCCTAACTCCTTCACTTCCTTTCCTTCTTTCTCTTCCTTCCAATAGCACATGTGCTACAGAAATGACTGCATATTGGAAATTGAACCGTTTCCAATTTTGGAAATTTTCTCCCAAATCCATGTCTCTTAAATATTGTTATCACTGTATTAGGAAAGGAAGTAGATATATATTGAGGACCATGAGAAATGGTGGAAAAAATCAAAATCTTTCCTGTGTTTGTTAGTGATGAAACATTCAAAAGTCATTTTTAGTTCATGCCTCAATACCTTGTTCACATTGCCTATTTTATTTTTTAAAGAAAGAGGTAGAAAGTAAAATGCCTGTACTCCCAGCTTGTTAAATTATAAAATGTTTATCTCAACTCATTCCTTTTCCTGTCATTGGTGTATGAATTTTTCTGTCCAAATGAGTCAGACATTTGAGAGGACATCAACATTGCACTGAATAAAAGATGCTGCTGAGTCTGACCCACAGATTCTGGCCTAAAGACAGATGACAGAAGTACACAGACACCGGTGTTTTTCCTGTGACAGGGTGCCTAGGAGACCTATGGCTTACAGACTCCGAAGGAGGAATTCGGTCATGCAGCACCCCCATAGGCTGGGGATGCTCAAATTTATTTTACAACAGATTTAATGAAAAAGGTCTCTAGCAAACACCATTTGTGGGTGACTAACATTGCCAGCTCCCCGAGTAGAAAGCAGTCATGTGTGTGGATGATTAAAGGTTGGTTCTGGGGAAATAGGTAAACAAGCTATTTACATAAACTCCTCTACATTCCCTTGTTATCTGTTCTTTGCTGTTAGCTCAAGGTAAGAGGATTAGCCTGCCTTCAGCAATAACTCTTTCTGGAGGCTTTTGCAGAACATTCCAGCCTTCCAAGAAGGTCTGAGTCTTTCTATAATTTTTCCACCACCTTGACTGATATCCTACATCTCCATCTTTTCTGCTTTTTTTTTTTTTTGCATCAGGTTTTGTTGATTGCAGAGTACAGATGTGTGCAGCAACCGGTTTGTCAGGTGCAGCAGTAATAAGTCACGTTTTAGCTTTGCATTCTAGATTGGTAAATAACATAAGCCAAACATGAGTAATCTGTAACATTCTTCTCCAATCAAGAAGTGACATGTCGTGTTACTTGGCACTTCAGTCCAATGTGTGTCATTAATAAGGGATACGACTGGGGGTATTAATCCTTTCTAGCTAAGCAGTTGCATTGTTAGAGACTGAGAAGGGAGTGTCTGCCTACGTAACAGGCAGAAAAAAGGCAGATTTAGAAGATGGGCTCAATAGAGTGTAGTAAGTACAGGTTACAGGCAAGGTCAGAGAATAAGAAAGGAATAAATTATCCGGGGTGAATGGTGTTTGTGTTTGGAGCAGGATTCCCTCAGCCTCCTTAGTTGTTTTCTTCAGCATCCCCCAGGTAGTGTCTGGGCCCTGTGTCATCCAAGGAAGCTGCATCATCAGGGGCTGCAAGTCCTGCAGGGTCATTTTCTTTATCTCTGGTACCAGGTTGGGTCCTAGCCATGCCATGGTATGGTTTGATGTGTTGTGCTAGAATCCAAAGAGGACCTAAGGGGGTGTGAACACAAGCATATCCTCTTCCCCATGTCAGCAAATCATTTGGACCACACCATACACTACTATTCACATCTTTCCATAAAACCGCAGGTTTTATGTCTTGAGAGGTTTTAGCAAAGTTCTTTTCTACAGCCGATTGAAATTTTTCATCTACATTAAAAATATTAAGGGTGAGCAAAGCTTGTACTAGTAGTGTTGCAGGATCCTTACCCATACTCCCCCTTTTTTGTTTCCTGAGCACATTTTTAAGGGTGCATGGGCATGGTCTACTATGGCCTGTTATATGGGATGCCTGTGGAATATTGGACATTCCATGTGTGACAAGATTGTTGAAATTGTGAGCTGGCATAAGCTGGACAATTATCAGTTTTAATTTTTGTGGGCTGCCCCATAAATGCAAAAGTTAAAAGAAGATGTTTAATAACATATCAGATGTACTCTCCAGGAAGAGCATGTGCACTAATTAGGTAAGAATTGGTATCAATGGATACATGTACATATCTTAGTTTTCCAAATTCAGGGACCTTTGTAACATTTGTTTGCCATAACTCATTAGGTTCTAGTCCTCTAGGGTTAACACCTGCAGAAGGATGAGATGTGCCTGTGAGCTGGCAATCTGGGTATTACAGAATAATTTGTTTAACTCGTGTTTGGGTACGTTGTAATTGTTCAGTTACATTTCTCCTATTTTGGTGAAAAAATTGATGTGATTGGGTGGTTTGGTCCAGTAGTCACATTATAACTTGTAGGTCTGCTTGATCATTGCCATAAGCCAGTGGGCCAGGCAGTGAGATGTGGGCCAGTTTTAATCATAATAATTGAAATATCCACCCCTATGTCCAATAAGCCAGCAAAATTCTTATTTCCAGTTTTCAAGGTAATCATCGGTCTCTGATCAGTGATTAATTGGTTCCAATATATTCCTGTGGCTCCAGTGCTTCCAAAACTTCCCTTTCCCCTTTCCTTTCCCTGAGCACTGGGGACTCAGTATGGTAAAAGTTGTAACTTAGTTATCTTTGATCTGGGGGAAGAATATGTAGACCTTTACATTCCATCATAACTAATATCTCACCTTGATAATCACTATCGATTACCCCAGTGAGCACATTAATGCCTTTACTGGAGAGGCTCGATCACCCTAGGACTAATTTTACTGTTCCCGGAGGCAGTGGGTCCAAGATCCCAGTAGCAACCCTTTGGATGTCTTCTCCTTCTTTTAGCACTAATTCACTGGAGCAGAGTAAGTCCAGTCTTGTGCTCCCAGTTGTGGCTGCTCTCAGAGAGAGGACTGTGGGCTTTCCATTCAACTGAGGAAAGCCACTGGTATTGTCCCAGTTGGGAGCAGGGCCTGGGGAGGCCCCTCATGAAGTTTCCCATCTGATTACTTAGGGGATTGCTGTTTTTAGCAAATCTGGACTTGCATTCATTTGACCAATATTTCTTCTTTTTACATCGGAGGCATATAGCAGGGGATTCTCTTCCTGAGTTACCTTGGTCTCTACTATTGCGGCAGTCCTGCTTCGTATGACCTGGCTTTCCACATGGAAAACAATTTGAGTTTCTCTTCCTTTTCACTTTAGGAGGTTTTAATGCCATAGCCAATATTTTGGGTTTGCATGTCTCAGTTCCCACCAGTTGGCGTGCTCGTATTAATTCCCTGAAGTAGCTGCCTTTCCTCTGATTGCCTGCATAGCTTGCTGGCAATCCACACTAGCATTTTCGTAAGCCAATTGCAACAAGAAGATATTGGCAGCCTGGGCATGATTAATTTGTCTCTTAATTGCCTAGGTCAACCAATTAATAAATTCAACAAATGGATCCTGAGGCCATTGTCGAACATTTATAAAAGATCCCTGTTGAATTCTGCTTTCGGGAATTCTGTCCCAATCCCTGAGAGGGTACAAAAACACCTGTGCATACGCTTGGGGAACAAAACTAAATTGTTGTAAATTAGCATAGGGACCGCTCCTGTGGAGAATAGCAGCTATTATGTCTTGACCGGCCACTTGATTCTGGTTGGCTTATTGTTTGCACAACTCAACATATTCTGCCTTCCAGGGGAGGAACTGACTGGCATCTAAAGTTGTTTTAGCTAGCACTGCCAATCCCATGGTGTCATATGAAAGTTGTCTGCTATGGCTGCAATTACTCCTTTCATAAATGGGCTAACGGCTCCGTTTTCTCTAATTTTTTTTTCTTATCTCTTTATAAGCATACACCTGATTGCCTTGTTGATCTTGTATCACTGGGCAGGCCAAGAGCTCCCCTTCTAATGCTGCTTGCCTAAGACAGGGTCATAGCTGTAGTGTATTGCTTGTCTTTTTTCTAATTTACTGGGGAAGGGGGCTCAGGGAGAATTTCTGTCTCCTCTGTGGCACTTTTACCTGGTAATTGTGGGGCTGAGGGAGAAGGAGGAGGCAATAAGTTAGGTGATGGCTCCTCTTCCCTTTTATTTTTGGGCTCTTCCATGTAGAGCCTTCTCTCTTTTTAAAAAATCTTCTACCATCATCCAGTAAACCACATTTAACAACATGTGAATGAAATCTGAACCTGAAAAACCTTGACTTCACTTCTGAATTTAAAATCTACAGAATTTAAAAGATATTTTATATCTTGGTTAAAATAAAATGCCCTGCTTTTGAAGAATATTATAAATCTACTAAGTTAACTATTCAGCTCTGAGACACAAGTCCATAAAATCCTAAGCTTCATTAGTTAGGAAGTTTGGCTCCTGATAATACTTGACTGAAACTGATTCATTCAAAAGTTGAATGCACTTTGAAGGTTTCCAAATAGTTTATACTGTATACCCTGTAATGTAAAAACTCCAATTTACTAATTCTCCATAATTTTCTACAAAAGATTAATTAGAAATTAGATCTTGGGGAGCAGAGTTTTGCTTAAGGTATGAAATCACCTCACAAAAACTAAGGGATCCTATTTCCAGCCAATCCCTTTATAAAATCCTGTTTCAGCTTTTGGCTCTGTAACGGATTTCCCAAGTTGGTGATACACCACACAGAAAATGCCATTTCCTTATTTCTTTCCCCCTTGAACTTCCTGCTCTAACTGTGCAGGCTTAGTTCATACTGTTTGAATTTACTTATTGTGGTTTGCATAAAATTATCCTTCACTCATCTAAACGTAGTAGATAATGGTTATTTGCCTATAAATCTAACAGGTACTAAGTTTTATTTACCCTCCTGCACTGTGGGCATTCTCTGAACAAACGGGCAGTTGTTCTTGAAACATTTTCCATTTTTATGAGATTTGGAACTGTTGGAACTGTTTGGAACTGCTTGTCGCTTTGTGTGGTTTTTAGCAGCTTGAGGTTCCTTCTTACACGGTGTTTACTCTGGAGCTAGTGTGAACAGAGGATCTTGGAAATGGTAGCGTGTTAATATCCTGGAGTGTGTCTTGCTGCATGTAAAAGATTGCTTCTCTAGGCTGCTGAGAGCTGCAGCAGAAGCAGGCCTTTCACGAGACACGCAGACAAACACACTTGGTCATGAACGGTTGTGTACCTACTCTCACTCTCTCTGATTTTGTATGTGCACGAGCAGGCCAGGAAACCTGACCCCACGTTGATTGGAATGTTGCTTTGCATTTATTTCCAGAATATTTGGAATGGCACATATGTTTCTCATTAACGCTCATGTTTGATTGTTCTAAGTAATTTTTTAAAAATTAAATAAACCTGTATCAAAAATTGTCATTTTGCGTTAAAGAAGCACAATTAGGTCCGTTTGGGGGAACAAACTGAAAAGAAGAAATGAGATGAAATATTTTGGCTTCTTTGTATGTATTTCTTAAATGAGAGTGGCATTAAGACCTAGTCGTACATATGAGGTTCAAGGGATTTTAAATAGCTTTTGAACAAATCAAGCACAAAGTAGCATTGCTTACACAAAGAAACTCATTTAAAACAGCCCATTAATGAAATGTGATTTAAAACCATGTCTGTTTTAAATATATGTTCAAAATTAAAAGTTACTGGGACAGAAATGGAAAGTTAAGTAAGCTGATACCTGAATATAATAACTATAATTGTTTCAGCCCATAAGGGCATGATTTGGTAAATTATCATACCTGGTATAATATACTTAGATCAAGAAGACTTCATAAATTTCTAAAAGTGCAGTGATTTGAATCTGTCTTTATTTTACCTAACAACCTAAGGGCCATCTCGAAACTCAACCTGGTAATGCTGTGGCCCTTTTAAGACAAAAAGGAAAAAAGCTTATGTTTGTATGTATGTATGTATGTATCTATCTATCTATCTACCTACCTACCTATTTATCTTCTATCTTCATTTAGCTATCTAGCTATCATCTATATAGCTATCATTATCTATCTGTATATCTGAATCTAAGTGGCTAAGTCAAACATTTTGAGACCCAGATATCAGGTTGATATTGCCTCGTAGCCCTTTACCTATCCTTTCATTTAACTCTTTCATCCCATACATTTTGGATAGTACTTTGTATATTAATCATGTTTTTTATTTCCCATATTTTATAATGCTTTGACACTTTGGGAGGTCATGGGGACTTAGGGAGGGACTGTCCCTCCCAGAGTTTGCTAAGACATTGCTAGCAACTTTGCCGGCGAGCATGCTTTTGATATGCAAGCCAACCAATTAGAGCTCACACTCTCAATAACCTCCTCTCTCAAATTCTCACACACCAAGTCAATACTTCCCTGCCTTAAATTACCTGAGGACCAGGTACCAGACAACTGAGTACCACCCTAGATCCCAGAACCCACTGAAATTTTTCAAACTCCTAATCCTAAGCACTGTCCAATCCTAAGCTTACTCAATGTTATCTACCCTACCTCACCCATTCCTTCCCACAAAAACCTAATACAGGCTCTGGTCCATACATTCCCCTTCTTTCCTTCTGCCTCCTGACTGACTGGGTACTTCCCCATGTGGCCCTGTGTGGCATGGCATGTTCCTTCCTCTTGGGAACTGTAAGTAGTAAACTATCTTTTCAATGAATAATTTCCTGATCTATTGGCCTCATCACGCCTGATTAAAACAAATCCTAGGTATATTGTAGTACATTTTGGCATTCTTCCCTATCATACACTTCTGGCCTCTCTCTACCCATCTTCGTTTCTATTCTTAAAGACCTTTGTGACTCTACTAACAGACATGCCTAGACAGCCCTTTTGGGTGAGGTGTACTCTTGTAAAACTCCAATCCCAGAGGAGTCCCTTGGTCTAGAGGTGGTTAAGCACCATCTTAGCTCCTGGCCTTTATGGTGAAGATGCTCCATCCTGGCAGGCCCAACCCAGTGTCCACTGCTGCCTCAGGAGTGGAGATGAGTTCAACTGTGAGATACTTATCTTGCTGGACCTGCTCCAGGATCTGCTACCATCTCAAGCTTAGAACTACACTTACCTTACTAATCATTCTTCAGATCTCAATTTCCCCGTAAAATGTAAGACCCCTTTGCCCAATTTTCCGAGCCCATTTCTGTCCTTTCTTGAATATTCTCACCACCGTCTCCACTCAACCATCTCCTTACCATCCATCTAAAATCCTACCAGTCCTTAAGCACTCCGTGAAATCTTCTTCAATAACAACTCCTCTCTCTAAATTTGATTATATTTAATTAAACATTTTCTTATTTGTTGCCATTTTCTCTTTATTTCATATATGTTTTTCTTATCTTACTGGATCTCTAGATTTTAAAATACTTGACACTGTAAGAAAAGCTTGGAATTTGAAGTCAGAAGGCTTGAACACATGCCCTGATTCAATTCCTTAAAAGTTATATTAGTCTGCTCAGTCTGCTCTACAAAATACTATGCTGTGATAGGCTTAAAGAATGGAGATTTATTTTCTCATACTATTGATAGAATGAATATCCCAGATCAAGGGCTGGCATGGTCTGTTCCTGGTGAGGGCTCTCTTCCTCACTTGTAGATGGCTGCCTTTTCACTGTATCATCACATGTCTTTTTCTTGGTGTATGAGCATGAAGAGAAAGAACAAGAGAAAACTCTCTGATGTTTCTGATGGGGACACTAGTCTCATAGAATTCAGGGGTCATAAACCTTCCAAATGACTATAATTATATATGTATATATACACACACATATATATACAGATGTATATATATGTGTGTGTGTATATATAATATAATATATATATTCAAAATAATAAAAGCTATTTACGACAAACCCACAGCCAATATCATACTGAATGGGCAAAAATTGGAAGCATTCCCTTTGAAATCTGGCACTAGACAAGGATGCCCTCTCTCACCCCTCCTGTTCAATATAGTATTGGAAGTTCTAGCCAGAGCAATCAGGCAAGAAAAAGAAATAAAGGATATTCAATTAGGAAAGGAGGAAGTCAAATTGTCTCTATTTGCAGACGTTATGATTGTATATTTAGAAGACCACATCGTTTCAGCCCAAATCAAGAACGAACTGCAATTTACAATTGCTACAAAGAGAATCAAATACCTAGGAATAAAACTAACAAAGAATGTAAAGGACCTCTTCAAGGGGAACTACAAACCACTGCTCAATGAAATAAGAGAGGATACAAACAGATGGAGAAACATTCCATGCTCATGGTTAGGAAGAATCAATATTGTGAAAGTGGACATACTACCCAAAGTAATTTATGGATTCAACACTATCCCCATCAATCTACCAATGACCTTCTTCACAGAACTGGAAAGAAAACCACCTTAAACTTCATGTGGAACCAAAAGAGAGCCCACATAGCCAAGTCAATTCTAAGCAAAAAGAACAAAGCTGGAGGCATCACGCTACCTGACTTCAAACTATACTACAAGGCTACAGTAATCAAAACAGCATGGCACTGGTACCAAAACAGAGATATAAACCAATGGAACAGAACAGAGGCCTCGGAGGCAATGTCACACATCTACAACCATCTGATCTTTGACAAACCTGACAAAAACAAGCAATGGGGAAAGGATTCCCTGTTCAATAAATGGTGTTGGGAAAACTGGCTAGTCGTGTGCAGAAAGCAGAAACTGGACCCCTTCCTGACACCTTACGCTAAAATTAACTCCAGATGGATTAAAGACTTAAACATAAGACCAAACACCATAAAAACTGTAGAAGAAAATTTAGGCAAAACCATTCAGGACATAGGCATAGGCAAGGACTTCATGACTAAAACACCAAAAGCATTGGCAAAAAAAGCCAAAATAGACAAATGAGACCTAATTAAACTCCAGAGCATCTGCACAGCAAGAGAAACAATCATTAGAGTGAACCAGCAACCAACAGAATGGGAAAAAAATTTTGCGATCTACCCATCTGACAAAGGGCTAATATCCAGAATCTACAAAGAACTAGAACAGATTTACAAGAAAAAAAACAAATAAGCCCATTCAAAAGTGGGCAAAGGATATGAACAGACACTTTACAAAAGAAGACATATATGAGGCCAACAAACATATGAAAAAATGCTCATCATCACTGGTCATTAGAGACATGCAAATCAAAACTACATTGAGATACCATCTCACGCCAGTTAGAATGCTGATCATTAAAAAATTTGGAGACAACAGATGCTGGAGAGGATGTGGAGAAATAGGAACACTTTTACACTGTTGGTGGGAGTGTAAATTAGTTCAACCATTGTGGAAGACAGTGTGGCGATTCCTTGAAGACCTAGAAATAAAAATTCCATTTGACCCAGCAATCCCATTACTGGGTATATACCCAGAGGATTACAAAACATTCAACTATAAAGACATATGCACAAGTATGTTCATTGCAGCACTGTTTATAATAGCGAAGACCTGGAACCAATCCAAATGCCCACTGATGATAAACTATACAAGGAAAATGTGGCACATATATACCACGGAATACTATGTGGCCATAAAAAATGATGAGTTCGTGTCCTTTGCAGGGACATGGATGAATCTGGAAACCATCATTCTCAGCAAACTGACACAAGAACAGAAAATCAAACACCACATGTTCTCACTCATAGGCGGGTGTTGAACAATGAGAACAACACATGGACACAGGGAGGGGAGCATCACGCACTGGGGTCTGTTGGGGGGAGCTAGGAGAGGGACAGTGGGGTGTGGGGAGTTGGGGAGGGAACATGGGGAGAAATGCCAGATATAGGTGATGGGGAGGAAGGCAGCAAAGCACATTGCCATGTATAGTACCCATGCAACAATCTTGCATGTTCTTCACATGTACCCCAAAACCTAAAACGCAATAAAATATATATATATATATATATATATTTTTTTTTTTTTTTTTAAAAAAGATAATCTCGGAATCACTCTTGATTCCTCTTTCACGTCTCTCACATGTAACTGATCACTGAACCATGATGATCTATTTCCTCTTAAACACCTCTAGTTTCATCTATTCATCCAAAAAGCATTAACTGAGAACTTTTTATATGCCAGGCACTAGGAATTTGATGGCATATAAGACTGGCCCAGACTCTACTCTCATTAACTTTATAGTCTAATGGGCAACAAGTTTTCTTTGACTAGGAAAGTGATAGGTACTCTGAGCTCATGGTCACGAGGGGAATGTCAGGACAAAGGGAGTAAAGGGAGAAGCATAGGTTCAAAGTCACAAGAGAAAAGAAACAATGCCTGCTAGTGACCTAGAACCAACCTTGACAATTTCAACTACTTCCTACATGATCTCTCCACCTCTCTCTCCTGGAAGTCTATCTTCTGCCTGTTGAAAATCATTTCTTTCTACAACACAAACTTGGTTATTACACTCGTATTTCAGAACTCTTGATGAATTCCTCTTACCTACAGAAGGAAGTCCAAACTTAACATCATTACTAAGAAAATGTTCTTAATCTTTCTCTTAAGATAAATAAAATTAATTCCTTTTTTTGTCTTTGTTTTTGTAGCTCGTCACAGCTCATGTTATTTATTTATTTATTTACTTATTTAAGACAGTCTTGCTCTGTCGCCAGGCTATAGAACAGTGGCATTATCTCGGTTCTCTGTGTCCTCTGCCTCCTGGTCAAGCAATTCTCCCGAGTAGCTGTGACTACAGGCACACACAATCACACCCAGCTAATTTTTGTATTTTTAGTGGAGTCGAGATTTCATCACGTTGGCCAGGATGGTCTTGATCTCTTGACCTCGTGATCGGCCCACCTTGGCTTCCCAAAGTGCTGGGACTACAGGTGTGAGCCACCACACCCAGCCAGCTCAAGTTATTTACATGACTGCCTCCCTAGATAGACTATGTATTTCTCAAGCCCTTTGATATTTTATACTCGTATTCAGTAGATACATACTAAATTAAGTTGAATTCAGTCTTTCACAAGTATCTTTTCTTTACTTGCTGAGATCAATGCACTTGATCTCTTTTATTTGATTATTCTTCTTCCAACGTTTGGATCCCATTTATCCATTAAACTCAGGCCTTGCATTTAACCAAGAAAGCTAGTGCATTTAACACAGTGATTCACAATTTGTAGAATCACTTCTCAAATATTAAGTTAAAAGAATGATCATTTTTTTTACTAAAACTGGCTTAAAATAACATACTTTTTTCTTTTTTCTTTTTTAAAAATAGAAACGAGATTTCACCCTGTTGCCCAGGCTGGTCTCGAACTCCTGAGCTCAGGCAATCTGCCTGCCTCAGCCTCCCAAAGTGCTGGTATTATAGGCCAATTGACATACATTGTGCCCGGCCAATAACATACATTTTTCTATACAGATACTGACATCCTGACATTCTTGAAATCTAAAATAATTTTGTAATTCGGTATTTCCAATGGCTGCTTTTTCTGGATTTTTTCTAGTAACTATCTTAATACATACTTACTAAATAATTAAATCTATAAATGTGGTGTTCAGTTTGATTTAGAAATGTTCACCAACAAATTTTCAAGCTAAAATTTCTAGATCACTATACCAAAGCAATTATTACTGGCAAGAAAACAGTATGCTGAATTTGTTCATGTTTCTGGATGCCCCACATTTAAACTACCTATCTAGAAATATTTTTATGTGTATATCCCTGCACATTGTTCTCCATATAAAAGATGCTGTTGTATAACTCTGTGCATTTGCTTGCGCTATTTTCTTTGCCTAGAATATACCTTACTCTTTACTCTCCTTTATAAACCACTCTAAAAATTAGCTTTATCATTTTGTCCCCCATGAAGCATTCCCCAAGCCTCCTGACAGCTAAAGTATCCACAGAATTCTTTTTAAAATCTTTATCAGAACACATGCCACATTATACTGAAATTATCTTTTTAATGTCTATCTTTTCCAATTGAGTGTAACTCTCCAAGGAAAGAATGTGTGTTTTATTCATTTATTTTATTGGAGAATTTCTGACACACAGTGTGCACTCAATAAATGTTTATTGACTACTAGATTTTGATGCTTACTTTATTTTATATGCCAAATGTATATTTAGGGTTGGCACTAGGCAGAAATGTGGAGTGTGTCTCTCGTACTCTTTTGCTGCATGTCCTTTCCTGACTTGCCTTTCCTATTCCACTGTTCTCATGCTTTTACAGCAGTCTTCTCTCATGGTTGAGAATATATCTGATTCAGTCATTAACACTAAGATGTTATTTAGGGAAATACTAAGGCAACGAATTTTGTAATTTTAGACACAAAAACACCTGAGTAGAAAAGATATATTTTGAAGGGCATAGGATTTTCCAGTTCTGGTTAAATCATATTAAGCATGCCACTACCTTGTATTACTTTTTGCTGCTACAGTTAAGCATCTTGGGAACTCCACAGATCTATTCACTGTGATTTCTTTGACGACAAAATTCAAAACACCATGTATTTTTACTATTCTGTAACTTCATTCATATAGTTACTCTCCCTGGTTTTCTTCTGTTGCCTATCTCCCTTTAAAAATTTGATTTATTTTTTCAGTGTCACCTCTCCTAGTAATTGCCACTCAAAATAGAATTAATTGCTTCTTCTATGCTGTCCCAGCACATGTGTCTAGATTGCAGACTTTATTGTGATATTATAAGTTGTTATATTCTTGTCTCTATCTCCTACTTGAATATAAATTCTTTGAGATAAAGGACTTTGTCTTCCTTATATTTGATTCTTACCCACTTCAGTTCCTAGAAAAAGTGTGCGTTCCATTCAATGAAGGGTTGTTGTAGTAAATAAAGTCCGTAAAGCAAATGAACCAGCACATACTGCACACTAAAATACAGTTCTATATCTGGAATAAACATTTTATATGGAATAAACAATTTATCTGTAGTAAACATTTCTTTCTGAGCTATAGGGCTGCATTAGCCTTAGTGTTTCATTCATGTAAATGGCATTAATCAAATGAACTGGACATGTTACTGTGACCATAAGATGATGCTGACCACCTAAGGCAGAGTCTGGATGGCAGCAGAGAAAGAAGCAGGAATTCAATGGGTGGTAGATTGGTTGACTTAAAGACTCCTCAACTTCTGAAATCCAATGAAATGTTATATTTATGACCGGTCCATTCTGACTTAATGGGCAAAGCAGATGCTGACCATGGTGCTGAAGGTTTGAATTGCATGTAATGAGCTCTTAGATACATGGTCTTTCACATCACAAAAATCAATCAGTGCCAGTCTGGCACAAGTATATTTATTTGATAGATTATATTTTTATGTGTGCCTATACATACTGATATCAAAGCCTACAACTTTTGTGGTCAGTTCTAACTAGTGCATCTCAATGTGGAGTACATTGAAATACATGATACAAGTACCTGTAAACATTCATAAGAGCCAGGTCTCTTCATTGAGAAAAATCAGATTTGCTGTGTAGACATTTATCCTCAAGCTCATCTATTGGATAAATGTTTGCTTCCAGTGCCAGAGGGGGCTCTGGAAGGATCAACTCAACAAGCCCAAGGTCAGGCTGGGTCCCAGAAGAGCAGAGAAGACAAATGGGCAAGGCCCCGGGGCTCAGCTCCCACCCCTGAGTCACTCACAACACAGCCAGGAAATACGCCTGTCTCAGGCAGGTTGCTGTGCCTACTATGCTGCTGCTGCTGTCTTTGCTGCTGGGCAGGTCTCAGGCTCTGGATGGGAGATTCTGGCTGCAAGTGCAGGAGTCAGTGATGGTGCAGGAGGGACTGTGTGTCTCTGTGACTTGCTCCTTCTCCTACCCCCTGAGGGGCTAAACGAGTTTACCCCAGCTTATGGCTACTGATTCAAAGAAGGGACTGACACAAACATGGGTGCTCTAGTGGCAACAAACAACTCAAAACAAGTGGTGCAGAAAAGCACCCAGGGATGATTCCAGCTCATTGGGGATCCCCACTACCAGAGCTGCTCCTTGGTGATCAGAGATGTGCAGATGGAGGATATGGCAGTGAACTTCTTTTGGGTGAAGAGCGAAAGCTTTGCGAGATATAATTTCATGAACAGACTCTTTCTGGAACTGACAGCCCTGACTCAGAAGCCCGATGTCTACATCCCGAAGGCCCTAGAACATGGGAAGCCAATTACAGTCATCTGTGTGTTTAACTGGGCTTTTGAGGAATGTCCAACCTCTTCTTTCTCCTGGATGGGGGAGGCCCTCTCTTTGCAAGGAACTGGAACAACAACCTCCTACTTCTCATTGCTAAACCTCACACCCCAGACCCCAGGACCATGACACCTACCTCACTTGCTGCATGGACTTCTCCAGAAAGAGTGTAAGTGCATGGTGGACCATCCAACTCTGCGTGGCCTATGCCTACAGAGGCCTTGCTATCAGCATTTCCCATGACAATGCACCAACTGAACTGGCCTCATCCCATATTTCCTCCAAGAAACCAGGGCCCATGGAGGAGGTGGTTCTGGTGACTGCGGGCAGGGGGTGCTGTGAAAATCCTGCTTCTCTGCATCTGCCTCACCTTCCTCAGTGTCAGTTTCTATAGGAGGAAGGTGATGAGGGCAGCTGTGGGTGTGGAGGCTGCAAACACTGTCACAGGCTAATCCCTCAGGCTTCCAGCTGTCTCCTTGTCCAGTTCCTCCACAATCTGAATGGCCATGTTTCCTCTCCATTGCTGGAGAATGAGTAGCAAATGCCACAGTCTGGACTGAAGCCCTTGCAGGGTCAGTCCCCTGTTGGACTTTGCTCCTGATCCTTCTTCTTCCTGCATTACCCAATGTCTCCCCACATCCACCAGACCAAGCCTCTGTGACTCTGAGACTTTGCATGTGTAGTTCCTTCTCCTGAAATGCCCGTCTCTCCCCATTCCTGCCTGTCCAGGTCTTAAAAATTCTTCAGGTTCAGTCTCAAATGTCACCCTGGGTTGTGAGTATTCAGTGTATGGTCTTGATGGAAGATGGACACTCAATTATGAGTTCATAGACTCACTCAGCAAGTATTGTTGAACATTTGCTGTGTGCCAGGATTGTCATAAACACCAGAGCAGCATCCATGGACACAACTGCAAAAGTCTCTGTCATCCAAAGGTCTTGAGTAGATATCTCCTACACTATCTAAAAGTGCATTTAGGTTGATACACTGGGTAAAGAAAACGTGATACATGTATACCGTGGAATACTATGCAACCATAAAAAGGAATGAAATCGTGTCCTTTGTGGGGACATGGATGAGTTGGAGGCCATTATCCTCAGTAAACTAGTGCAGAAGCAGAAAACCAAATACTGCATGTTCTTACTTATAAGTGGAAGCTAAATTATGAGAACACATGGACACATATAGGGGAACAACCCACATTAGGGCCTTTCAGAGGATGGGAGAAGGGTAAGGATCAGGAAAAATAACTAATGGGTACTAAGCTTAATACATGGATAAGGAAATAATCTGTACAGCAACCCCCCCATGACACAAGTTTACCTATGTAGCAAACTTGCATATCTTGCACATGTACCTCTGAACCTAAAATAAACGTTGATTTGTTTTTTGCTCCTAGACGTAGTTGTAATACTTATAGTTAAGAGATGAGGAAAGATGTTTGGAATAGGGAAGCTCTAAATTAGGCAGACATGATGACATTAATCTGGAGATAGTGTAAGCGTGCATTTTCCCATTATGTTAGCATTAATTTTAGATGAAATTTTTATGTGTATGTAGCTTAGGACTAAACAGAACCTCAGTGTGGAAGTAGTGAAATGTCTTTATGCAAATATCTTTCAAAGTCTGTTTTGGTGAATTCTTTTTCTTGTCCTGTAATTCTGCCTTAATTATCCCACATGATTGTTGAGGGAGTGAATTGAGGTAGTGAACATAAACACATTTGGTAAGCTACAACTTCTTATGCAAATGTAAGATGTTGCTATTGCTATGTCAAGCTGGGTCTTGTTTCTAAGCCTTCCCAAATTTTATTCTACTATTCAAACTAGGATACACATACTCTGAATGATATGTGAAGAGTTTCTCAGGGATACTGCGCCTGAAATAGACTAAAGGAATAAATTTCCAGATCTTTGGTTTTGACATATACTTGTTCCTCAGATTGATCTGCCTGACAAAACACCTGTTTTGGAGGGGCAAGCGTTATTTTCCCACCCCCTTTTCACAGTTGTCCTTTCTTCACTTTTCAAAAGAAGGACATACCTCTTTCTTTTTTTTTCCATTTATTTAATTTTATTTTTTTATAAACAACTTGATGGAGGACATACCTCTTTCTTACCCATTCAGGATATTCTGATATATTTTTCTGTGAACAAAAATATTTATGGCTTCAAACAAATGTATAATTTTAAATGTTAATGTGATATTCAGGAAATGATTGCTTTTGGATAATAAATCTATTTGCAAATTAAATTTCATTTCTTTGTTTTCAACAAAGTTGAGGAAAACAATCAAGTTGTTAGCTGATATATCATTAAAATAATTTTTGATGATCAATCATATAGAACTTTGGCATATACATTAACAAATATAAGTATGTGTATAGGTATACCGTCATAAAATTTCCATTCTCATATTATAAAAACTGTTTATCAGTATCTACATACTAAAACAAATTATAATAGAATTTATAGTGAACTCTGTCTCACTATAGTAGTTATTTATTCACAAATACATTACTGCTAGAAAATATAAAGTCCCGTCTATCTTATTAAAAATGCATTTCCAGGAACATACCTCAAAATAATAAGAGCTATCCATGAGAGACCTACAGCCAACATCATACTGAATGGGCAGAAGCTGGAAGTATTCCCCTTCAAAACTGGCACAAGACAAGGATGCCCTCTCTCATAACTCCTATTGAACACAGTACTGGAAGTCCTAGCCAGAGCAATCAGGCAAAAAAAACAAATAAAGGGCATCCAAATAGGAAAAGAGGGAGTCAGACTATCCCTGTCTGCAGATGACATGTTTCTATATCTAGAAAACCCCATAGTCTCCATCCAAAAGCTCCTTCAGCTGATAAGCAACTCCCGCAAGCAAGATCAATATATAAAAATCACTAACATTCCTATAGACCAAAAACAGTCAAGTCAAGAACCAAACCAGGAAGGCAACTGCATTCACAATTGCCACAAAAATAATAAAATGCCAGTGAATAGAGCTAACCAAGGAGGTGAAAGATCTGTACAACAAGAACTATAAACATTGCTCAAAGAAATCACAGATGATACTAACAACATCTGATGCTCATGAATAGGAAGAATCAGTATCATTGAAATGGCCATATCGCCCAAAGCAATTTATAGATTCAATGTTATTCCTACCAAACTACCAATGACATTCTTCACATAACTACAACAAACTATTTCCAAATTCATATGGAGCCTAAAAGGAGCCCAAATAACCAAGGCAAGGCAAGTCAAGCAAAAAGAACAAAACTGGAGGCATCATGCCACTCCATTTTAAACTATACTGCACGGGCCACAGTAACCAAAACAGCATGGTACCGGTACAAAAACAGGCACGTAGACCAATGGAACAGAATAGAGAGCCCAGAAAGAAGACCACACACCTATGACCATCTAATCTTCAACAAAGCTGACAAAAACAAGCAATGAGGAAAAGACTCTCTATTCAGTAGATGGTGCTGGGATAACTGGCTAACCATATGCATAAGATATAAACTGAATGCCTTCCTTATACCATAGACAAAAATCAACTCAAGGTGGATTAAAGACTTAAACGTAAAACCCAAAACTATAAAAATCCTGGAAGAAAACCTAGGCAATACCATTCCGGACATAGGAACAAACACAGATTTCATGATGAATACATCAAAAGCAATTGCAAAAAAAGCAAAAATTGACAAGTAGAATTTAATTAAACTAAAGAGTTTCTGCACAACAAAAGAAGCTATCAACAGAGTAAACAACCTACAGAAAGGGAGAAAACTTTTGCACTATGCATCCAACAAAAGTATAATATCCAGCATTTATAAAGAGCTTAAACAAATAAAAAAATTTACAGGAAAAGAAAATCATGGCAAAGGACACTTTTCAAAAGAAGACATACATGTGGCCAACAAAAATATGAAGAAAAGCTCAACATCACTGATCATTAGATAAATGCAAATCAAAACCACAATGAGATACCATCTCACACCAGTCAGAATAGCTATTAATAAACAGTGAATTTATTATTTCTTCTCTTTGAAATTCATGCTTTCTTTGTCCACTCTAAGCAATCTTTGCCTACAAAGGTCATAAAGATACTTTCTTCTGCTGTTCTTCCTAGAAACTTGATGGTTTTAGCTTTTCCATCTAGTTCTATGATGAAGTTCATTCATTTCTGTGTATTGTAGGAAATGGCAGGGGTCAAGATTTTTTGCTCATACGGTTATCCATGCTCATACAGTTATTCTAGCTCCACTTGTTGAAGAGATTTTTCACTCCCAGTTGAATTATGTTGCTGCACTTGTAAAAACAACTTGACTGTACATGTGTGGATCCATTTCAGGACTCTTTCTTCTATTTTCTATCCTGTCACCAATGGCACATTCTTTTGATTACTGTAGTTTAAATTTTTTTTTTGAAATCAGGTAGTATGAGTCTTCCAATATTGTCCTTTGTTTTGAAGATTGTTTTGGCTATTTTAGGTCCTTTGTGATTTTCATATGTATAATTACCTTGTCAATGTATATTTAAAAGCCTGCTGGGATTTTGACTGAGATTTTATTGAATCTGAATTGATGTGGCAGGGGAAGAGGGAATTGATTGATAGGTTTGTTTTATTTAGTATTGCTTCATTTATTTAGGTCTATTTTAATTTCTTTCAGCAATGTTTTATACTTTTTAGTTAAGAGGCTTTACAACGTTTTAATAAATTGTTAAATTTATCACCATGAATTTGTGTTTCTTGATGCTATTGTAAATGGTAGTTTTAACTCTTTTTTTCTAATTGCTACTATATGTAAGAGAAATGCTATTGATTTTTGTATACTAATTTTATAGCATACATTTTTTAAATCACATAGTAAGTCTAGTAGTTTTCTTTTTTTTTTTAATTTATTTATTTTACTTTAGGTGCATACTGTATCTGGCATTTCTCCCCATGTTATCCCTCCCCACCTGCTGCTGTCTCTCCCCTACCCGCCCCAACTGCCCCCAGTGTGTGATGCTCCTCTCCCTGAGTCCACGTGTTCTCATTGTTCAACACCCACCTATGAGTGAGAACATATGGCGTTTGGCTTTCTGTTCTTGTGTCAGTTTGCTGAGAATGATGGTTTCCAGATTCATCCAAGTCCCTACAAAGGACATGAACTCATCGTTTTTTATGACTGCATAGTATTCCATGGTGTATATGTACCACGTTTTCTTTGTCCAGTCTATCATTGATGGGCATTTGGGTTGGTTCCAGGTCTTTGCTATTGTACGCAGGGCTGCAATGAACATATGTGTGCATGTGTCTTCATAGTAGAACAATTTATAGTTCTTTGGGTATATACCCAGTAATGGGATTGCTGGGTCAAATGGAATTTGTATTTCTAGATCCTTGAGAAATCGCCACACTGTCTTCCACAATGGTTGAACTAATTTATACTCCCACCAACTGTGTAAGA
This sequence comes from Alouatta palliata, assembly GCA_004027835.1. NCBI lineage: Eukaryota > Metazoa > Chordata > Mammalia > Primates > Atelidae > Alouatta > Alouatta palliata. Next base: position 149,394 of record PVKV010002344.1, on the reverse strand, counting down.
GTGTTCCTATTTCTCCACATCCTCTCCAGCATCTGTTGTCTCCAGATTTTTTAATGATCGCCATTCCAACTGGCATAAGATGATATACCTTAGGAGTTTTTACATAAACAATCGTGTCACTTGCAAGTAAAGACAACTTTACTTTTTCCCAATTTCTATGATTTTTTTTTTCTGTTTGGTACAAGCTAGGATCTCCATTATAAATTTCAATGAAAGTGACCAGCATGGACATCTTTGTCTTTTCTTAGAAAGAAAGCAGTCACTATTAAATCTACTATTAACTGTAAATATTTTGTAGATGCATTACAAATATTTTGCAGAAATTTCCTTCTAGTATTTGTTTGCTATGCTTCTATCATAAATATGTGGAATATGTTTTCTGCATCCATTGAAATGATCATAAGATTTTTCTTCTTTAATTATATAATGGGGTGATTTATTTTGAATAACATTCAAATGTTAAGTAAACTTTGTATTTTGGTGCCAAACCCAATTAGTTATGGTTTGGTATGCTTTTTATGTATTACTGGATTCAATTTGCTAACATTATGGTAAGGATTTTTGCATCTATATTCATAAAGTATATTGGTCTGCAGTTTTTTTTTTCTTTGTCTGACTTTAGTATGAGGAGAATGCTAGTCTCATAAAAACAGCTGTTAAGTATTTCTTTATTACTTATTATAACAGTACTCCTTATACTGTGAAGTGTTTATTTTTGCAATATTTGTAAAATATTAGTATTATTTTTCCTTTAAATATTTGCTAGAATTCACTAGTATATCCTTCTGGGTTTGTTCAATGATTCTTTTCTCTGCTATGTCCAATTTACTGATAAACTTATTGAACATATTATCTATAATCCAATATCATGTTTTTTATTTCTAGATTTTCCATTTGACTTTTATACAATATTCCCCTCTGTTAAAATTCCCCATATTTTCATGTAGGTTGCCCATTTTTTTCATTACATTTAAAAAAATTTTTTTAATTATAATTATTTTAAAGTCCCTGTCTGATAATTCCAACATTTAGGCCATTTCTGAATTCATTCCATTTTATCATTCCATGATGGGTCATATTTTCTTATTTTTTGAATTAATCTTGTAATTATTGATTGAATGCAGGGTACTCTGAGTAAGTATAGTAGGTTAGGAGGTAAATAATATTTACTTTATGAAAAATACACTTCTCTCTGTGAAGTCATTAGTTGCATGATTAAATTAAACTGGTTTGTGATTGAACTGGGTTTGAGTTTTGTGATGGCTTGGTTATGTTCATGGCACCACAGGCTGGCTATGTGTTTCCAGTGGTGTATTGTTGCTGTATTGTACTTCCTGTAAGGCCTGGAGTGCCGGACAGATATCTCAGTTCGCTTGCTCTGGACTCAGAATCAGTAAGGTAGTCCTCTGTCTCTCTCTCAGTGCTTCTTCACTTTCCTCAGCATAAGGATGCTGTTGCCTCGTGCTTGGTGGAATATATGTGGGATAAAGAAGAGGGAGGGGAATTCCACTTGGTTTTCTGTCTTTTACCTCAGACTTAATCAACCCTTGCTTTCACAGCCTCAGAAGGAATGGCTCTTAGCAATCCTCTTCCTCCCCCAGTGCAGATATGTGCTGTCTTAGTCACTGCAGGGTCTAGAGCACAGAGGAGTTTCTCTCAGTTCTCCTGCTCTGTCCTGAGGCTTAATGCATGTCCCAACTACTTGTGATTTACCAGGTGTCTCTCTCAGTGGTTTTGCCCTGCTTTCAATCTATTTCATGAGCTCTCAGTTAAGGACCATGAAAGAGCTGACAGATGTTGCAGACTCTCCTATGCCCAAGGCTCTCAGGATTCTGATACTGTCATACCATTCTACATGCAGCCTGTAGAAATTTATTAGAACTTCAGCATTTTTTTTCATCTTTCCCATGGCTGGGGTAGATGCCTTTCTCTCTGGCTATTCTGTTAAAGATAAAACAGTCATGTGTACTGTTTCTTGACAGAAGCTTGTCACTCCTCAATATTAGCTCATTAGGTTACCTTGTGACATCAGAATTAAGCCCTTACTTAGCTAACTCATACTTACCATCTAAATTTTACCTCAGCCTTTATTTCCTAGGTAAGGGCTCCCCTGAGTCTTGGATTATAAAATGCTTTTGCTTTTTCCTTCCACAGCATTTTGCTCCCCTTTCCTATGTGTAAGTTATCAAACCTTTACTTTTAAAATGACTGCAGCTTTCTTGAAGGCAGACTTTATGCCTGTCTCCACTCACTGTTATATATCCCAAATCCTAGTGCAGAGCCTGGTGTTGGTAGGCACTCAAGAAAATATCTGTTGAATTGAATTGAAATTCTCACTTTATTTTCTTGGAGGCATTTTGAGGTCTCAGCTGAAAGATAAAGGGAGGGAAATAATTTCTTTTTTTACTTGAATGATACAATTGAAATCCCAGAGGGTCCACTAACAGTGTGAAAGAATTATCATCTCCTTCCATTACCAGTACTGCTTGGAGGGTTACATGTCTTTGAAGTTAGGACCATGGTCTCTGCCACTGTATAGTCTTTCTTTTGTGTCCCATCTTCTCAACTAGTAGCTGATGATCTTGGACAAATTGTTTAATCACTCAGAATCTCTCTCCTCACTCATCAAATGGAGATAATACCATCCATCTCATTGGGTTGGTTTAAGAATGAATTGAATTAATACGTACAAAGACCTACTGGATATTTAATAAGTAGTTACTATTGTGTTTACTTCTTTTTGGTCCCTTCCCTTTTGTTTTCTCAAGAAGGAGTGAGAAGAGTTCTCTAAAGAGGAACAGGCAATTATGCATGTCTCCTTCCTCTGCATCTAGTATATTATTAAATTGTTTCTTCTCTTTTTCTTTTCACACTTCTTCTTTTCTTGATCTTTCTTTATTCATTTGCTTAAAGGTTATTGAACAAAATGGGGCAGAGAGCCAACAACAGGTCCTTAAAGTAAAACATGAGTATGTCAATATTAATCTACTGAAATTTAATCAGACAAGAATGTTCATCCACTCTGTATGGTGCTGATATTTAAAGAGGCTGTGAAACTATCCAGAGGCTTGAATATTCTTTGTTTCTAAAATTCCAACATGAAGTAAGGTATACAGGCACAGAGGGAGTTCTGAGAGTTACGCCTTCTAACCCTAAGGCAAACTCAGGAAACTCCTCTGTGAGCTGAAGGCTCCGTATGACCTTTCCAACCCTTTCTTTGGACTCCTTTTCTTCTCAGAAAATATCTTTATTGATTGTAGAGTAGGGGTGTAAGGAATCGAGGAGGGGCTCTGTTTGGTTCTAAGGGTATCCAACTGTGATTTTCTTATGCCAAAAGCCTATGTTAATTGCGTTATCATCAGTGCCTGATCTAATTTATCCAGTCTTATAGTTTAGTTGCATAAACACAGTTTGGCTACTACCACTTTTAAGCAGTAGCTCGCCAATACTGGCAAAGTAACACTACTGTCAAGAGAAAAGATTGGACCATCTGGCAGCATCAATCAGAAACAGTGTCATGAGTGCTAAACTAAACCCTCAATCAAATGGGGCAACCAAAAATCAAGGTTAGGTTACCAGGCTGGCCTGCAATATAGGTAACAGACACAGCAAACTGGAAGAAAATCAAGAATGCAGAGAATCAGATCAAGTTTCCAGGCCAAAGTTAGGAACATTAAAGATAAGGGTCAAGTTGTTAAGGCAAGGAGAGGACCACAGAACATCAGAACACAGGACAACTGAGGTGAATTATTTAGCTGAGATCAGGAACTCCATAGGTCAACATCAAGGGGAATGAAAAAGTCTACTGATTCAGGTTTCAGCCAAGGACTGTGTAGATTCAAAGATAGGACCAGTAAGACTAAGAATGCCTTGGAGCCGAAAATAGTTGGCTACATCTGGGAGTAGCATTGCCTGCTTCTTATCCTATCTTGCCTCCAACCTGCCTATTTCCCTGAAACTTCATGGAAAAGGAATAGAAGTAAGGCCTTTAAGTATGAGCCTGTCCTATTCTACTAATTTCCTTTCCAGTCCTATTTTTGTTACAATGGTGAAGTATAGAGTTGCCTCCGTACAGCCCTTATTTTGCTTCTACTATCTTAGCCCCTGAGATGAGACAGATTCCAATGGTAGGGAAATGGTGATTAAAGGTTCACTGGTTCCCTGCCATATCCCACCCAACCCATTTCTGATTCCTGTTCTCCACAGGCAACTCTTTTAGCTGTTTTATTTTTTTGCATTTACCTGCTTTTAGCTGTTTTATTTTTTTGCATTTACCTGCTATTTCTAAATAATAGGCTTCTATTTTTGGATATTTTTCAGCTTTAAGTTCTATTGACATTCTTGTCAGCTGATGTTGAAAAGATGTAGTTTTAGGTTCTGTTGACATCTTGGTAGGAATAATGAAGATTTAGGTTTCTCATGCCCCTGTCTGCTATCCCTACTTCACTTCTCCCATTTTCTCAAGATGTTGTATCACATTTTTGTTAAATTCATATTAATATTTGTAATATTATGACTATATGAATAGTATTTATAGTTGTGTCACATAGTTATAAAAAATTATATTTTCTATTCTTCATAACTTTTGGTTTTTCCTAGAATCGACGAATATCTCCTTTTTGGTTCCTTAATTTTCTACTTATCTGTCACAAATACATTCCTTCACTCTGCTAACCTCTCCCTACTGTATTCAACATATCAAGTCATCTACATGGCACTTCTCAGAGGCCCTTTTGCTGGACTGATGATTTTCTAGAAATCGTTCATGCTGCCATTATGAAGATTTCTTTTCATTAACATCTTGGGGATTTTAAATATTTTTATGATGCATTCCCTATTTTCCTGGATCTGTAGATTCAAAATACTACATGTGCCACAGTCCATTTTTAAATAATCACATTCTGCCCTTTAATTTTCATAGTATAAGCTTTGGGCTTCAAGGATCTGCTAATTTTTTTCTCAGTGCTGATAATGGAATTCCAATTCTTAGCCTTAAACATTTCAGGCCTTCCTAAGAGCTGGTGAAAGAAATCTGAGAAAAATTATGGTACCTCTCATGTCCTTACAACGGCCTTAAAGGCCTCACATCCTGTGATCCCTGTGACTTGTCTTCCTTGGTCTCATCTCTAGTGTCCTCCCCCATGTTTACCCTGCTGTAGGCACACTGGCCTCCCAGCTGTTCCCGTGAACACATGCGACATGTTACCACCTTTGACACTTCACGCTGGCTGCTCCTTGGTCCGAAGGCTCCTTACCCAGATATCTGGAAGACGAACACCGTCATTTCTTTCAAGTCTTTGCTTCAAACATACTTTCTCAAGAGGACTATTTTGATTATCCTGTTTAAAATGACATGCCATCTTCTCCTCTCACTCCAATTTCCCCTTATCCTGATTTGTTTTTTCTTTTTACATATCACTCAGCTTTCAACTAACTATATTGTTTATTTTTATACCTTGTCTATTATGTAAACTCTAGGAGGGCAGAGATCTTTGTGTACTTTGTCATGAGTATTGCCTCAGTGCCTAAAGCAGAACATAGTGTACAATACATGTTTGAATGAATAAACTGAAAAGTGATTACTATATTCTTCTTCCATGTAATATGGCAGAACTTTAAGTAATATTTTTGATGCAAAGATTACTTACACAGCCAAACTTTTCATCATTTTACTGCTTCCATCTGTTTTCCACAATGTAGACAGAATAATATTTCCAAAATGTTAACCTGGTGATGTCAGCCCCGTCTCTACCCCTCCTCCACTCTGCCTAAGATACCCCAAGTGGCTTTCTATGGTTTTAGGATTAGGACAGAATTCTTTGATATGGCCTATAAAGCCCTGCATGGATTGCTTCCTGCCGAAGCCACAGAGTTTTTGCATAAACTATTCTCTCTTCTTGGAATGCTCTTCTCTCTCACTCTCTCTCTTCTTTCTTTATTAACTATAGGAGCAAAGCCACATTCTAAAAGGGGAGGGGATGCAAGCGGGGGAAGGCCTGGAAATAGAGTCAGGCAAAAGGTGTGAGCCAGGCCCTTTGATTTGTTGGGGAGCGAAGATTTAAAGAAAAAGGTATTGTCCATTCATACTGCTTTTTCTAGTATCTTTGCATCCTCATATTAACAGCCATTAAGTCAACGAATTACCTTTTTAAAAAATAGCAACACTATCATATGTAATGGAGGAGTAACCTTTTTTTTTCTTACTCCAATTGTGCTTCTAGTTAACTCTTGCTTATTTCAGATCTCAGTTCAAGGGTCAACTTCTCAGGACAGTTTTCTCCAACTAAATTATATTTACCTTTGATAGGCTCTCCCAGCATTATGCGCCTCCACTCTTCAGTACTTATGGCAGAGACACATACTTACATATACATGTGTTATCTGGCTAATTTCTCTCACTCCCACTAGAGTGTAAGCTTCATAATAATAAGGGAATGAGACTAGTTTTTTTCTTGATTTGGTTCCTATTATCTAGTGCGGTGTCTGGATCATGGATGATAATAGAAAAATTATTTTAAAATAAATTCGTAGGTATAAAATAGTCTGTTTAGGCATCCACTTTCATTATATATTAGAGCTAATTCAAGCATAATTGCAAAATGCCTCTTGTTAGTGTACTGAGCTTTAGGGTTGGCTCTCTCCCTCAGATGCTATGCACTAAATTCTATAAAGTCATACCTGATTTGCATCCCCATTCTTCTATTGGTCTTCTTGTTCTTAACAACTACCTTATGTGGTTCTTCAAATACGAAGTTTTTATTTCAATCATCATATCAGAATATTAATCTTATATTATTCTGGTGTCACATTGGTTAATTTTGACTTGAAATGTAGGTTCAGAGTTTCACGACTCTAAGAACCACCAATTCTCACTGTTTTCCAAAAATGTATCTGTCCTTTTACATTCCATATACATTCTAAAAATGTATATAAGCTTTTGTAAAATTTCATAAAACTGCTCCAAGTGTCTGCAGAACTTTCATACAACTCAAGAACTGACTATGACTTTCAGGCCTCAATAAACACTTACAAGGTCTAGGAAAAAGAAGTGTAGGAGATGAGGACGGGAATAAGAAATGAATGATGGCAAAACGAAACAGCAGGATGAGGCCACAGTGGATGAGCAAAATGAAGCCAGGAATTTTTTTCACACTAGACTTCTAGGCTTTATTCTAGATAATACATAGAGATGTAAAAAAAAGTTATTGTCTTCTGGTATTTGCCTTATGACACTTGGTTTCAAGATTCATTTCAGTTTTGAGAGGAACGAATTCTCTGTATAATGATCATGCTACTGACCTAGTCAGTAAATCTACTTGTTTTTCTATCAGAGGTGATAGATTTGCTGTGATCCAGCCACAATCTGTTACCCAGTCCAGCTACTGGCAGGTTTCACAGACTTGTAAAAGAGATGAGTCAATTAGGAATCCAGCCTATAGTTATGAAGTGGAACAAAAGTTTGTAGGCTTCATTTGGCTTCAAATGCAAGTCTGTCATGCTTATTCTCCAGATACCCTGAATAGATGTGTATAAATGCAACTATAGAGATGAGCTAGTTTAAATTATGTCTCCTAAACCAGCCAATGTTCACAACTGCACAAAACACACATGCCTGCCAAAATACTATTAAAGTCAGCCTGAAAAAATGACCCAAGAGAGTAAAATAGTTTGTGAGTTTGGCTGTCACTAGATATTTAATTCACTTGAAGCACACTTTATAACTGGAATGATAGGAAATGTCATAATGATCCAGAGATCTTGATAGATGCACCAAGAGTAAACGAGGGACAGCTTTTCAGCCTCACTTCATTATCGTCTGGCTTTCATCAGTGAGCCAGAGCCTGAGAACCAGAGCTTGAGTGGCCCTTTGAGTCTCTGCAGAGAAGGCCGAGTCGGTAAAGTTTCAGAGGTTACCCTTGCCTAAGGCTGGCATTTTCTAGTAATGTGTCTGAGCTATGCGTGCAACTTAGTTGCTGGTGTCACTAGCGACAAGAATTTATATAATCATTCATCTGGACATGGTTAAACAGAAAAAATAAAAACACACTAAAACAAATATGCTCAACCCTAGTATCAATAGAAAGACAACTGTGGTTAAAAACAAAAGGAAACACAAAACATACTTGGCCTGATAAGTTGTTCTGTGTGAAAAAGGAAGACTGTCCAAGACATAAATCACGGCAAGTTCCCTCTGCAGTAAGCACATTTTCCCCCTCAGAATTATCATTTTATAATCGGAAAAGCCCTAGAGTTTAAAGTATGCCTTGTACAAATGTCACTTCCAAGCTTCAGTGCTAATCCAGAGGAAATATTATCCTAGTGGTCTCCAAGGCCCAATGTCTAGGTGTTGGATACATGATAAACTTACGTGGAGCTTTCTTAGTGAGATATAGTCCTCCAGAGGATTGAATTTTTCAAGGCCTAGTACAACCCAGCCCTTTAAAATAAGATTTAAGCTTCCCTTGTCAGGTTCTTTTAAGAGCTTTTTAATTTTTTTTTATTTGCTGCTTTGACCAGGTTCTAATCCCTAGTCCCCAGTGACAACCTTTGGCCATCTCAACCATTTCATGTCTGGTTTCCCATGCCTGGGGCAGCTTGCACAATTAAAGGTATTTTTTTCCCACTCCCACAGAAGAGCCTCATGGAAATAATTTAAGATAGAAAACCAATTTTTTTTTTTTTTTTAGTTAAAATAAGACTTTCTTGCTACTTTATGTGTAGTATTACAGATTTTTAATGATTTTTTCCATTCTATAGGCAGCTCTCTTGAATAGAATAATGACAGAATACCAGGTGTTGGAAATAAAAAATGGGTCTAACAATTTGAACTCTCCAAAGCACAGCTACAATGTAAATTTACTGCATATAGAAAAATGGCTTCCAAAGGTTTCCAAGAGGTCAAGGAAGAGGTTACAGTGTAGCGCTTGATTGGGTGTCTGCTTTTTTAAAAAAGCAAAATAGGATAAAGAAACAGGCAAACACTCCCTATGTAGCTGGACCCATGTAGGGTGAGGTGAAGCCTGGTGGCCTGTATGAGCCTGTTAGCAAAGCCTGTTTGCACTATTTTTCATACTGCTCTTTTATTCTAAGCTTAAAGTCTACTTAAATGCCCACTTTATCACAAATGTACATTAAGTTTATTAAGCAAGAATTACCCATTTGTATTCTCGACAATAATTTTTACCAAAACCTATAAACAGGAATCTACTTTGTTTTTTCCTTTTGTTTCATTTTTTCTTTTTATTTTTTTACTCTGTTGCCCAAGCTGGAGTGCAGTGGCACGATCTCAGCTCACTGTAACCTCCGCCTCCTAGGTTCAAGCAATTCTCCTGCCTCAGGCTCCTGAGTAGCTGGGATTACAGGCACCCGCCACCATGCCTGGCTAATTTTTTTATTTTTAGTAGAGACGGGGTTTCATTATATTGGCCAGGCTGGTCTCCAACTCCTGTCCTTGTGACCTGCCTGCCTCGGCCTCCCCAGTGTTGGGATTACAGGCATGAGCCACTGTGCCTGGCCCAGGAATATATTCTGATGATTTTATCTTAAATTTAATTTTGCTAAGTTTGGCCTATTATTTTAGCCGTCTAAATCTATCATCCTGGGTAGTCGGTTGGGGTCATCCTGATTCAACTGTCAACATACTACTTTTGTTTCAGCCTTGTTTTAGCTACCAACTATAGAAACCTTTGGTCTATATCTTCTTAAAGTCATTAATAAAAATGTCAGTAGATTTTAGTCAAGGCAGAAGTTCATCCCTGAAGATCCTGGAGATAAACTAATGTCAAAGAAAAATCAGAGCCTACAGTAGTTCAAGTTCAAATGGTGAAACCAGATTTTTGTTCAAGATTATTGCAACAGGGAAAAAGAGACTGCAGTATAGAACTGAGCTCAATTCCAAATACAGCTGGGCAAGTGGGAATTTATAGCCAAGAAGCGGCATGTGAGGCAGTGGATGGAAAATTACTTGAAGGAAGCATCAAGGGTAAGAGGAGATCTGGCTCAACTGACTTGACAGGATTCTTGCTGGAGATAGGCCAGTGTGATAAGATCCTGAAGATGGAGGATATAAAATTTGGTCAGATATAGAAGGTGACCAGATATAGAAGGTGACCAGATACTGAGGGTAAGGATTCTCTCTACACGAACTTAACAAAAATTTTGCTGAAACTGAACTCTACAGAGACCGAGAGAGAAGCCAAAAATTAGACCTTATCGAGTAGAAGACTCAGAGGTGCCTATTAAACTTTGGTCAACTTGAAAGGCATCTTGTCAGTCCCTCTTGTTCAAGTAAAGAAGAGGCATTTTATCTTCTAAAAAATTTACATTTGCTTCTGGAGACTCTTAGTAGAACCTCAGTCTGAGGTCACCAGCTGGAATATTTTTCTAGGCTAAATAGCTTTTTTATCTCTTTAGTTGTGAAACATGAACCCAATGTTGAAGACCCTGTAATTCGATAGTAGTGTTAGCAATGAGTAAACAGTATAAGGTCACTTCCTTCTGGGCTCAAGATTACTTTTCTGATGGTAGTGTTTCTAGAATACCAGATTGTTTACTTTTAAAGGGACAGTCAGGAAATTATAAAGGGAAGGAAGCCTTGACTTGTTGGTTATAGAATTGAGTATATATTTTTTATTGATCCTTGACGTATCTAAAGATGCCAGATTAAGTCAGTTAGAACCCTACACTAGCTGAGATGCATAAGGCATCCTCATGGGTCTTCCCAAGATAATTTCAAAAGTGAACACCTTACGTGGAGGTGAAGATGTAAGAGTCATAAGAGCAATGGGCAGCACTTGTGGCCATGGCAAGTCCAATTTTTCAGATGGTTTAGCCAGTTTGTTCTTGAGAATGCTGTTGGTTTTTTCTATGGTGCCTAATGACTGAGGGCAGTAAGAACAGCGTAGTCTTTGACTAATGTGTGTTGCTTTTCCAATTTCCTGTATCATTTTACCAATAAAACGTGATCTCTATCTCTAGAGATGGGAGTGGGGATACTCCAGATGGGGAAAATTTATCCTAGGAAAACTCTACTGACAACACTAGACAGGTCATTAAGATAGAAAGTCAACAAAGAAACAATGGATTTAAAATATACCCAGCAACTACAGAACATACATGCTATTCATCAGCACATGGAACATTCTCCAAGACAGACCATATGACAGGCCACCAAACAAGTCTCAATGAATTTAAGAAAATTGAAATTATATCACATAATCTCTCAGACCACAGTGAAATAACACTGAAAATCAACTCTAAAACGAATCCTTAAAACCATGTAAATACCTAGAAATTAAATAACCTGTTCTTAAATGATCATTGGGTCAACAATGAAATCAAGATGGAAATTAAAAAATTCCTTGAGCTGAATGATAATAGTCACACAACATATCAACACCTCTGGGATACAGCAAAGGCGGTGCTAAGAGGAAAGGTTATAGGCTTAAGTGCCTACATCAAAAAGTCTGCAAGAGCACAAATAGATAATCTAAGGTCACATCTCGAGGAACTAGAGAAACAAGAACAAACCAAACCCAGCAGAAGAAAAGAAATTACAAAGGGATCAGAGCAGAACAAAATGAAATTGAAACAATAAAAATACAAAAGGTAAATGAAACAAAAAGCTGGTTATTTGAAGATATAAATAAAATTGATAGACCATTAGTGAGATTAACCAAGAAAGGAAGAAAGAAGATCTAAATAAGCTGAATTAGAAAAAAAATGGGAGACATTAAAACTAATGCCACAGAAATACAAAAGATAATTCCAGCCTGCTGGGAACACCTTTATATGCACAAACTGGAAAACCTAGAAAAGATGGATAAATTCCTGGAAATATACAACCCTCCTAGATTAAACCAGGAAGAAGTGGAAACTCCTAACAGACCAATAACAAGCCCCAAGATTGAAATGATAATTTAAAAATCGCAAACAAAAAGAAATCCAGGACCAGATGGATTCAAAGCTGAATTCTATCAGACATTCAAAGAAGAATTGTTACCAACCAGTCCTACTGACACTATTGTACAAGATAGAGAAAGAGGGAATCCTCCCTAAATCATTCTATGAAGCTGGTATCACCCTAATACCAAAACTAGGAAAGGACATAACAAAAAAAGAAAACTACGGACCAATACCCCGATGAATATAGATGCAAAAATCCTTAACAAAATAGCAGGTAACCAAATCCAATAGCATATCAAAAAGACAATACACCATGATCAAGTGGGTTTCAGACCAGGAATGCAGGGATGGTTTAACATATACAAGTCAATAAATACGATATATCACATAAACAGAATTAAAAACAAAAATCATATGATCATCTCAATAGATACAGAAAATGAATTTGATGAAATCCAGCATTCCTTTATGATTAAAACCCTCAGTAAGATTGGCACAGAAGGGACATACCTTAATGTAATAGAAGCTATCTATGACAAATCCTCAGCCAACATTATACTGAATAAGGAAAAGTTGAAAGCATTCCCCCTGAGAACTGGAACAACATAAGGATGCCCATTCTCACCACTTCTATTCAACATAGTATCCAAATCAGTAGAGGAAGTCAAACTGTCACTGTTTGCTGATGATGTAATCGCATACCTAGAAAACCCTAAAGACTCTTTTAAAAAGCTCCTAGAACTGATAAATGAATTCAGTAAAGTTTCAGGATACAAAATTAACGTACACAAATCAGTATCACTGCTATACATAAACAGCGACTAAGCTGAGAATCAAACCAAGAACTCAACCCCTTTTACAATAGCTGCAAAAAATTAAAATACTTAGGAATATACCTAACCAAGGAGGTGAAAGACCTCCACAAGACAAACTACAAAACACTACCGAAAGAAATCATAGGTGACACAAACAAATGGAAACATATCCCATGCTTATGGATGGGTACAATTAATATTGTGATATAACCATACTGCTAAAAGCAATATATAAATTCAATGCAATTCCCATCAAAATATCACCATCAGTCTTTATAGAACTAGAAAAAACACAATCCTAAAATTTACATGGTACCAAAAAAAAAAAAAAAAGTTCACAGAGCCAAAGCAAGACTAAGCAAAAAGAACAAATCTGAAGGCATCCCACAAGGCTGTAATTACCAAAACAGTGTGGTACTGGTATAAAAATAGGCACATGGACCAGTGGAACAGATTACAGAACCGGGAAATAAACCCAAATGCTTACAGCCAACTGATCTTTGACAAAGCAAATAAAAACATAAAGTGGGGAAAGGCCATCCTTTTCAACAAATGATGCTGGGATAATTATCAAGTTAGTGTCTTTGTCTCAGCAAGAAAATAACATTTTATTTTTCATTGAGCCTAACAGAACTCTACCATGTATGAGAGTAGCTCAATCATTTGCCGAGTTAAAAAGCAGGCACACCACAATTCCTTAAAAGAAGTGTTCTGTACGAAAGAAAAAAAATGATTGGATAACATAAGTTGCCGATGAATGGAGACTTGCCTGGAAATCTTTATCTCACTCCCCAGTGTCGAATGACTCCTACCACAATTTTTATCTGAGCCTAATCTTTAATAAGTTAGAGAAGCTGAAGATTTTAACCTCCGCTTCTTCCTTCCTTCCTTCCTTCCTTCCTTCCTTCCTTCCTTCCTTCCTTCCTTCCTTTCTTCCTTCCTTCCTTCCCTTTCTCCCTCCCTCCTTCCTTTCTTCCTTCCTGCCCTCCCTCCCTCCCCCCTTCCTTCCTTCTTTTCTTTTCTGTTTTTTTTTTCTTTCTTTTTTGCCTTCTCCAATATATTTGCAAACACAAGCTTTCTATACTAGGGTAATAATTATTACCCTGCTATATAGGTTGTGATGGTGGAAGGGCAGAAAAGGATGAGAAAACTGTTATGTCACATATTTGATATACAATGTGGAACCACTGAAGAGTTTTAAACAGGGAAGTAAAAAATTTCTGATTTATAGGTATTACAACAAGATCACAGTTTGCAGCTTATAGAATATTAATTTTTATATTATTGTGAGTTATTTCTAGATGTAAAGGTTAGCTTTCTTAAGGCATCTTCTGAAGGCCGACCTCCCAGAAAAGGCGCTGAAGTCTTTAAAAGTTCCATGTACACTACTGTGGCCCAATTTTTAAGGCAGTCAATTCTAGTCAACCACAAGCTTAGACCCCAAGTCTCAGGCATGCAAGGGTAGGGCTGTGGCTTCTCAGTTATGAACACTGATCAGGCAAATCCTGCAGCAAGCTTACTACATCACACAGCTGCAACCACCTAACTAAGGCCACAGTTTTCTAATTATAGCAGGGGAAGAGCTGGTGTTACCCCCAAGTGAAAAAATTAAGCTGAAGTCAAGGTTCTGCAACATCATATTGTCATTTTGTCCGGTCCTTCATCAAGCCAGAACATGAGCAGCTGCTTCCCTAATCATGCAGCTTGATATCCCCAACCCAAGGGTCAGGGTGTCTTCCTGGTATATAACATCTAGTTCTGACAGGTGGCTGTGCCCTGCTCTAGCATGAATGGATAATGGGAAATTGTATGCCTGCCACTGACTCTGTTTCTATGCATTTTATTTAATGAGCACTGCTCCAGGAGGTCTGGTATAAATGACATTTGGCCATTTGCCATCACTTGCATGACTATTTCATACAAGCAACTATCTTAATATACAAAAAACTAATAAGGTGAATATATTTGCACCCACAGCTTAGCAGGAGATTTAAACATTGCCAATACTATCAGAGTTCCCTGGCATTCCATTCTGGATGTATCCTCTTCTTATCTCTCAGGATTGATCCCTATTCTGATCATTCTATTTACTCTTCCCTTAAAATTACACTGCTTAGTTTAGTATGTGTTTGAACTTTATATGCCTAGAAATATACAGTAAATATATTTTTGCAATTTGCTTTTCACACAACATTGTGTTTCTGAGATTCATTCATATTTATGGGGAAGAGTAGTGGCAGATGTTTTCAAGCACACAAGACAAGGACAAGGCTAAGGTCTGATTCAGCCAGTTAAGATACAATGAGTTATTTTTAATTCAGGCCGTTTGTTATTTCCATAGTGAGTGAAATAAAGAGTAGCCAAAGATGCCAGGTAGATGCTTCCCTGTCCTATGCACCCAAAATTATGATACTAAAACAAAAGGGGCTGAATGACTGCCCATAGGTGTTGCGGGATACTCTGTTACTAAGATGCAATTCTAGACTGGAGCCAAGTGGTTTTGTAGCCTGATGCCATACCTTGCAGAAAGCCTCAGATCTCATCAGTATCTGGGAAGTGATAAGAAACTGTCCCATGCAAGTCTCTTAGGGGATACAAGGAAGTGAGTGGGAGATGGCTTCACAAACAAATCACTCACCATCTTGTGTTTCAAGAGGATCACAGGGCATTCTGCCAAGACTCAGGTTAGTTGTGGTTCAGTCTTGTGTGGCACATGTGGATACCTGCAAGGATGCCAGTACGTAATAGCAGAGCATTCCCCAATAGTCATTGCTGTGTTTTGGTTTCTTATTGCATAAATATATGTTATCTGTCAATTTTAATGTTTTTGAACATCTGGGTTGCTATAGTGTTTTTGTTAGTTTATTTGGTATTGTAATGAAAACTATTTTTAAAAATTCTTGCACATATCTCCTGGTGCAGAAGTGTAAGAGTTACTTTAGGGTATGTGCCTAAGGATGGAATTGTTTGATCTAGGATACACACATCATTAACTCTACAAGAGAATGTCAAATTATTTTGTAAAATGTTTGTATCCATTTTCACTAAAACACAGTTTATAACGATTTCTTCTGTTCTGTGTCCTCACCATGCCTTAATTTTTGCAAATCTCACAGTGCATCTTGTTTTGATTAAAATTTATATATTGTAGGTGATTCATGGGTTGAGCCTTTTTTTCAAATGTTTAATTTGTATTTGTATTTACTTTTCTTTGAACTATCTGCTAATATCTTCTCTCAGTTTTGCATAGAATCATTTGTATTATTCTTATTTATTCATATATTTAGTATGCTAATTTCTGATTAATTATTGATGGTGCACATTTCTTACCCATTTGTTCTTCAATGGTTTATTTTGATAAACAAAAGTTCAACATTCTAATTTCAATATAGTCAAATTATACTTTTTCTTTATGATTTTCGCTTTTTGAATCTTAAAAAAGTTATCCTTCTTTTACTCTTTTATCATAAAGATGTTTTCCCATGACATGTTCAAAGAATTTTAGAGTTTTTCTTTTCACATTTAAGTCTTCAATCTGCCTGGGTAAGGTCTGTGCATGGTATGAGATGGGCACCCAATTATGCCAACACCAGGACCATTGTTGAAAATATCTTTTCTCTACTGCAATACTATCTCTGTCTTATGTCAGCTTACCATATCTGAATAGATTTGTTTGAGGCTCTGCGTGTATTCTGTTTTATTAATGTTTTTACCTATTCCTATGCTAATAACACCCTGTATTAATTTCTCTCTCCTGAAGCAGATTTTTTTTAGCTGTGCTTCCAGTTAGCACTTATGAGTGGTGAATTCTCTCTTTGTCTGAAAATATTCTTATTTCATCCTCTGTGCTGAATTTCACTTTTAAGTATTATGAGATTTTAATTTGATAAGTATTTTATTTTGAGTGTATGTTCCCAAATATTTAGCTTATTGTACTAGTGAATGAGCACGCTTTTTATATGGCTTTTTTTTCTTTCTTGTTTTCCTTACTTCTGACTCTCTCTTCATGATAATTAACTTTTTAACACTAGTTACTTACCCACCAAGGGACCCCTGTGAGAAAGAAAACCAAAATAGAGAAATTCAGAGTTTCTACCTTCTCTTGCTGAAGTCATATTTCTTTCTTCTGCATTCATTGTTTTTCTTTCCTGCCTGGAAATTGATGACTAGTAGGCTTGAAATCTATATCATAACCTCACTTACTCAGTATGAATATAGCCAAGAATGGTGTGAGGTGGTAGTAAATAGAGCATTGCAGCTGCGAGAGAAAAATTATTGGCATAAGGAAACAAACGCAATGAGCCAGAAACCAGTTCGAGGCTATACCAGTATGAGAAACAGTCACAAAATCCTATGTGACCCACAGAGATAAACAAAAGTTGACACAGGCATTTTTCAGAAATCAATGTCTTTCACTCTACTCAGGAATTATGAGTATGAAATATAGAATCTTAGAACACTTAATAATCCTCGTTCAAATGTAAATAATTAATGTTCATTTTATAGTGGAAGAAATCAGTTCTGTAAAAACTGAGAGACTTGCTAATATCAGTTGCCAGAGAAGCAATACTGAGTGTCCTGAGCCAGTGATTGCCATTCTGTCTCCCAGCACCAAACAGCCTGACCTTTTCAGCATAGGAGGAGTCATCAAACATCACTGAAATTAACCCCATTTCATGTACTGACCAATTAGATGTATTGACCAATACAAGTAACAAAGGAGAATCCCTTCATGTTTTTCTTCGTTTCTTTTACTATAGCAACAGAAAATTCCAAAGGACAGGTGAATGAGTTCTTAACCACAGATTTCATTTAGATTTCTTTTCAATTATTAAATGCACTGAGCACAAATAATCTGGATATGTGTTAAAATTGCTTGGATACAATACAAGAAGAACTAGATAAACATCATAAGTTATAACTTATCATTAGCTCACTCCAAAGGATTATAATGATAATAGCTAACTGATGATAATGACTAACTGAACATGTATTGTGTGTTAGGCATGGTGGTATTTTACATGGATTATTTCATCTCATCCTCACAATAATCAAGTAAGGCATATGCTATTATGATCATTTTTTTATTAAAGAAGAGGAAAGTGAGGCTCATGGAGACTAAGAAATTAGTTAGCTGAGATAACCCCATATATAAGTGGTGGCAATGAATTTCTAACTCAGTTATATCTGCTTAATTCCAGGTAAGACCCTTCCTTCTTAACATCATGAAATAATCTCACTAGAAGTGTCTTTGGCCTGTTTGATGTCATCTACTCTATCTTTATCTTCATGAGAATGTATTGAGTAAAAATGATTCAGGATGGTATCTGTATTAGACAAAACTCCATGTTGCTAGTACAGAAAACCCAACTCAAGCTGGCATTAACAAAAACAGACTTAGATAATGTGCCCACCCCCAAATGAAAACTGGAACCAGGGTAACATTATGTACTGACTGGCTCAGGCATGGATGACATACCCATCTGTGTACCACAAATGGTGGCGGGGGCAAAATGGATAACTTGAACTGCGATCTGGGCAATTACTGAAGCCAGGGATGGGGACAATCCCATTAAAATTGAACAGCTGTCCTTTTATCTGGGGAGGGAGAAAATGGCAAAACAGAAGCACAAGAAGATGAAGAAAAATAAATCAGAGTCAAATTAATGGAATCTTTACTTCCTCTCTCAGTAAAAGATTGACACATAAATAAAACTTAAAAAAAGATTATGGCTACATTCTGTATCTCCAAAAAATTCTGGCTGGGCTTAGTGGCTGATGCCTGTAATTCCAGCAATTTGGAAGGCTGAGACGGGAAGATTGCTTGAGGCCAGGGGTTTGAGACAAGCCTGGACAACATAATCAGACCCTGTCTCTACAAAAAAAGCAAAACAAACAAACAAACAAAAAACCCAATGTGCTGGTGCATGCCCATAGTCTTAGCTACTCTGGAGAATGAGATGGGAGGATTGCTTGAGACTTGGGAGGTTGATGCTACAGTGAGCCATGATCATACTCCTGCACTCCAGCCTGGGTGACAGAGTGAGACCCTGTCTCAATAAAAAGAATTCATGGACAATGTATGAATTCATTATATATTGTGGCATTTTAACAAATTATCCCCAAATTTAGTTGCTTAAAAGAATAAACACATTTCTGTGGGTTAGCAACCTGGGTGTGACATAACTGGCTTAGGGTCTCTCACCAAGTTGCAGCCAAACCGTTAATTGGGGAAGGATTTGCTTCCAAGCTGACTTACACAGGTGTTAGTAGATTTCAGTTTCTCCTGGGCTGTTTGACTTAACACTTTAGTTCCTTGACATATGGGCCTCTCCACATGGCCACTCACAACAGGCAGCAGTCTTCCCACATGGCAAACAAGCAAGAGAGAGAAAGAAGACACCCAAGACAATCTTTTTATAACCTCTTCTTAGAAGTGACATCCCATCACTTTCACCATATTTTATTCTTTAGAGGTGAGTCCTTAAGTCCAGCCTATACTCAAAGAAAGAGGATTACAGAAAGAGGTGACTACCAGGCAGAAAGAAGGTGGGGATTCTTACGGACTGCTGTGGACTGAATGTTTGTGTTCCTTCAAAATTTTGATGTTGAAATTCTGAGCTCTAATGTGTTGGGATTTGGAGATGGATGCCTTTGGGAGATAATTAGGTCATGAGGGTGGAGCCCTTATGAAGGGGATTAGTGCTCTTATAAGAAAAAACACAAGAGCTTGATTTCACTGTCTGCCATGTGAGCACACAATGTGAAGAGGGCAATCTGCAAACCAGACAGAGGGCCCTCACTAGATACAGGATCAGCCAGCACCTTGATCTTTGACTTTAAACCTTCCAGAACGGTGAGAAATACATGTTTGTTGTTTAAGCCACATACTCTGTGGTAATACATTACAGCAGACCGAACTAAGACAGGGGTCACCTTAGAAGCTGCCTACCATAATGTGTGCATTTGTGTATATTAGCATGTATATATGGATGGGCAGGGGGTCTGTGGGTGCACATGGCATAGGGCCAATAGTGTACTGAGATCTTACATATTTTCCTGTTAGGAACATTAGGGGAGCAAAACAGTAGTCATGGTCCCTGTAAGGAACAGATGGAATTCACAAATTAGGAATTTGAACTGGTTTAATAAAGGGACTGTTTACAAATATGTGGGCAAAGTACAAGAAAATTCCAAGGCACCAGGCGCAGTGGCTCACCACGCCTGTAATCCCAGCACTTTGAGAGGCCAAGGTGGGCGCATCACGAGGTCAAACGATTGAAACCATCGTGGCCAACATGGTGAAACCCCTTTTCTACTAAAAATACAAAAATCAGCTGGGCATGGTGGTACGTGCCTATAGTCCCAGCTACTCGGGAGGCTGAGGCAGGAGAATTGTTTGAACCCGGAAGGCAGAGGTTGCAATGAGCTGAGATCACACCACTGTACTCCAGCCTGGCGACAGAGCAAAACTCTGACTCAAAAAAAAAAAAGAAAGAAAAGAAAAGAAAATTACAAGGAATCAGGCTTGTCACCTGTCATATCACTCCCTCTGGGCCTCAAGCAGTCAGGTGAAGGAGAAATGAACAGAATCGGGAGAGGATATGTGTATGAGAAGACCCCTGTCAGATGTATGACCTTCTGTTAAAGGATATGGTCAGCTCATGGCATCTGCAAAGAGAAAGTGTCAAGGAAATAAATACCTTGACTTCATTTTCCTCCAGTCTTCTCCTGGCACTATCCATTGCCTAAAGCCAACTAGAAGCCAGAGGGCAAAGGAGTCCACTGATGCAGGACAGCCTCCTGGGGAACACACAGTAATGTGTGAAGAGTGAAGAGTAGATCTGGAGGGACAATCAGAAGATACCCAGTGCAGAAAACAAATGTACTTAAGAGTAAAAAATCATATCCATAGTAGGCAGAGAGGAAGAAACAGGCTTACGTGAGTAGTTCTTGTTTACACCAAGCTAAATGGAAGAGTTTGCTGACAGAGAAGGATATTAACATCAAAACAAGCTTTCAAATAATTGCCTCTCTTGAAGATCCTTCAAAATATGAAACACATATACATCTCTAAAATGATTTGGGAGAAACCGTACTGATGAAAGGAGCATGGGTGGCTAAGATGACTTTGAAGGGTCCTTGTAACTTGAGGATTCAGTGTTCTAGCAGGAGTGATGGAAATCAGGGAACAAGATCTCCTGCAAAATATTCACAACTATTTGAAATGGAAATTAGGCTATTCCAATTTAGAAATCAAATTAAGGCAAACATTCAGGGCGTTAGCAGGCTGTGCTCTTGCCTGTTTGAAGTGGCGTCTAAAGGAGAGAGGCGTGCTTTTTCCTGGATGAAGCAGGATCTCTCTCAGCCTGTTTTCATCTTTACTTAGCACCTGCTGGCTTGGAGTGGTGTCGCCCAAGCACTCAGACGGGGATGTGCCAAGAGCGTGAGCTCCCTCCCTCTGTGTGCTGTCCCTCCTCCCCACGCCCCATAACAGCCTGTCCTGATATAGATGGACAGGGGACCGGTTTAAAATGACAGTCTCAAGTTCGTTTAGGAAGAGAAGGCTAATTCAAAGAAACAGCAAGGCAAGCTTCCTTTCTCTGCAGGAATCATTATCATCCCCTTTGTCATGGCCCACCTGGGAGCCCATTTTGCCTTTAGATCCCGCTGGCAGAAGACGGACGATGAACTTTGTCGACATAGCATGTCTTTTATCCTTCACAAAGCCATTCGCAATGACTTCTTTCAGAGCTATCTCTACCTGCTGGAAAAAATTCCCCTGGGTAAGTGAGTCAGAGCTACTAGATAAGAAAAGAGAAATGACTGAAGGGATTGTGTGAGGTCATGGGGCTTCTAGAGGAGAATTTAAAACAAGGGCACTTTCAGATAAAAACTCCACAACCAATGTCGCTGGGCTGAAATGTTTCAATGGAATTCTTTCATGGAGAATACAAAGATTAAGTGCCTGAAGTAGAGTCAGGACTTTATTTTGGGATTTCCATGCACCCTCAGGCACCATGACTTGCTTTTCTGGGTGTGCGTTTGCCTGAGTATCAAGCTTATAAAAACTCAGACATGTTTAATAGTTACAAAAAATTGTAATCGGGCAAATTTGATAACTCAAAGATGAGAGTATTAATGCATGAATACATTGAGTAAGAGTTAAAAAGAAAGACTGAATAATAAGAGATGAAAATGTGCTCGGGTATATACGTGTGTTCATGTGTGTGTGCTTGTGTACACACTTACAATCCTCTCTGGTCTTCTTGAATCACAAGAATAGTCAGAGAGCCTAAAAGAAGCAGATTTTAGCTTGGTTTTTGAATATTAAGAGAAAAATAGTCTGTCTCCATTTTTGTTATTTCCTCTAGTTTTCAGAGAATTGGACAGAGCAATATAAAGCTTATCTGGTTTGCCTACTCTACTTTTTTCAGCCTCTGTAAAAGCAGTTACTTCAGGGCACCCTAAATAGCACTGAAGAGGAAATAACTTACCATTAGAGAGTAAAGTACCCTTCTCCCTTTGATTTATATTTTCCCCCAATGAAAGCAAGAAGACTGTGTATCAGCTTAGTCTGTTTTCTTAAGGTCGTCTGAAAGCCCCATTGTGCACTGGTCAGGGTTTCCAGCTGTGGAAGCAGCTACATAATTCTTTGTATTGCATTCAGGCAACTGAATGTTAGCAGCCTATGGAAACCACTTTTTGTAAATCCATTTGTGAGGCATCTTTCTAAACATGCAAATATCTTCATCTCATATTTACATAACTTTCTTATAAAATTTTTTTCATCTATGACTTAATTTGATTCTCATAGTCATACTATGGAATAGATAGGGTAAGTTATCTTTATTTTTTTTTCTGTCTACCTGCCCTCCTTCTTCCTTCCATTTTACTTTTTCAAATGAGGGAAATAAAATTTAGAGATGATGATATTTAATCTAGATAGAGTAATACCAAAGTAAAGACCAAAGTCCAGGGCTTTTTCTGGTAGACCACACTGCCCATGAGTAATTTTTTTAGGACATATAATACATCTCGTCTATATCCAAAAGGAAAAAAAACTAGAGCAGTTTACGTGGAAGGTGATGATGTTCTAGTCACTTTATATACTAGCAGCGCATTGCTTTTCTGGAAACACTCTTCAGGCCATACCTCAGTAAGAGTAGCTTGGTAGCCTTGGTTTTATTAGACTGGAGAAAGATATCAATTACAATGGCTAAGAAGAGAGTCATTAACAGGCAGATGACTGCCAAACTTTAAAAATATTTACTAGAGAGAAAAAGAAGTCACCCTTGAAAGGAGCTGAAGATGAATTAAAAAGTTAAATACAATAGTCTCTTCTGAAAAGCAGATGAAAATTAATTTGGCACAGTGGACTATAATTTATATTTGGCCTCAATCTCTTTTTTTATCCAATAAAATCATCTTGATTTTGTGTTTTTCTTCTTTGTAAATATGCTAATGGTTTACCAATAATTTTCAACCTTTAAAAAACATATTATCGAGACCGGGCACGGTGGCTCACGCCTGTAATCCCAGCACTTTGGGAGGCCGAGGCGGGTGGATCATGAGGTCAAGAGATCAAGACCATCCTGGTCAACATGGTGAAACCCCGTCTCTACTAAAAATACCAAAATTAGCTGGGCATGGTGGCACATGCCTGTAGTCCCAGCTACTCGGGAGGCTGAGGCGGGAGAATTGCTTGAACCCAGGAGGCGGAGGTTGCGGTGAGCCGAGATCACGCCATTGCACTCCAGCCTGGGTAACAAGAGCGAAACTCTGTCTCAAAAAAAACAAAACAAAACAAAACATATTATCGAAAGGCAAAGGTTTTGACAAAATATTCCATGGAAGCCCAGTGTAAAATACAGGAAAAAGTGAAACTTTTCTGTATAGAATTGGGGGCAGGGCCCCTTTCTTGGTCTGTTCTCTTAGACTTACCAGTGTCTCCTGAGGCACTTCTATAATACCTGCGGGGCTCCATAAACACAGTTTGAAAACCATTACTCTATTCCAAGCCAACATTGCTTTCATTTTACTTATTTGCAGCTTTCCATAAATGAGCATTGCTTATTTATTCTGACCCTGATGATTTGACTGGAATCAGTTTCCCCTGAGAGTCACAGAGCTAGCCTCATTCACAGTACCTCTTTGACGATTAGAAATTGAGGGCTATGTTAGTCAGTATGGACTGGGATATGCTGCAATAACAAATTGACCTTGGAATCTTGGTAGCTGAACACATAAAAATTATTTTTTTTCCTGCTATCATTTTCAACATGCATTATTGGAGGTGGAGGGGAGATTATATTCCACATAGGCATTGAGGGATCCAGGATGATAGAGGCTTTCCCAGCTGGAACATCAGTAGTCACCAGGCAAGGAAAGAGAGCAGCCAAAGAGAGCAGTGAAAGTTTTGTCTACTAGCTCTTAAATACTTCAACCCCAAGGGACATCTATTACATCTGTTTAGAATTCATTGACCAGAACTACAAGAATGTTGGGCAATATGAAGGGAGCATAAGTATATCTGATCACTAGCAAATGTTTCTGCCACAGGGAAAAATATAGTATTTTAGAGATAAAAATACCAGACAGTTGTTATTTTTTATCAATTCAGTCATATTCAATGTAAGAGACATTTATGGAATTTCATTATTGTCAAAATATTCTGCATTAGAAAGGATTCCATTCTTCGGGATTTTATAATGTGATAATGGATGCAAATCTACAAATAACTGTGTAATCCTTTTAAACTAAGGGTGCAGGGAAATCAGGCTGTCAGTTCTGTGAATACTTAGATTTTTACAGCTTTTTCCCCTAATGGCAGAAACTGAATGTTCAGAAATGAATCTGCATGTAAGTCTTACTGCCAGTCCAACATTTATTCAATTAGAAAGCTTCCCTTAATCCTCGATTCACTCATTTGAACTGGTTTTTTTCCCCAGGAGGTTATAACTTATATTTATGGAATGTATTTGCATGTATTATTAGTTCACCTACTGGACTCTCATTTCCATGAGAATAGAGACTCACCTATTTTTCCCTCTTCTGTATCTATTTAGCATTTACCATCGTTCTGGCACATAGGAAAAACTCAATAAATATTTATTAAATGAATTAAATGGCTTCTCACTAATAATTAATTGCAGATCAGCAAAGTTCTGAGTTCAAATTTTTGCACTGCTACTACTAGAAAACTAACCTCTGCAAGTTACTGAAGCCTCTGAGCATAATTTTTCTTAAAACTATAGCAGAGTTGTTTGAAGGATTAAATGCAGGTATATATGTAAAAGTCATTCTCCTCAGTAAATATTAGTTTCTTTATTTCCTTCCGCTGAGCCAGGCCTCTTTTAAAGTCAACATGTAGCTTTCTCTAGAACAGGCACTACCAAAGACAGTAAACGTAATTCAAAGTATGAGAGTTTTCAGGCTGCAGTATTAACTATATTTTTCAGTCTCAAAATAAAACTTAGCCAGAAGAGATGCTTCCTCTCCAGCTCTGCTGAGGTGTTTTACAGTCAGCTTCCTCTACTCTTGATGATTTCAAGACTTCATAGAAATGAAAATAAAGCCCTTCTTTCAAAAAGGTTAGGGAACTTCTCCTGTAGGGTCTGCACAGAGAGTTTGTTGTTTGGGGTAATTATATGGAAAGAACAGTGGCTAACCAGACTCTTTGATTCCTTCTTTCCTTCCTTCCTTCCTCTCTCCAACTGCCTATATTAGGCAGCCAGTCTCACTCCAGCACACTATGTGGTGACATTCATTCATGGGGAAATCTGCTGAAACATCCCTGGCAAGCTTCAGAGATTCATAGAATAACAAAGACACACATACTAAAAATCTCCAGTGGAAGACTTAGCTATGCTGTTGAACATAACAGATCTTCAGAAAGAAGAACAAGCCCACCATTGTTCTCAGTGTTTTGCATATATTATCTCAGTTCATTTTCATAACATCCCTATTTGGTGTGCTGTTATTTTTCCCACATTATATTTGAAGAACTGATACCCAGAGGAGTTAAGTAACTTGCCGAAGATCCTATGGTGGTGAGCTGAGTAGCAGGATTAGAACCCAGGTGATCTAACTCCATGATCTTTTTTTAAGCACTGCATAATACAATGTAAATGAAAACTTAACTAATGCGGCCAGCAATGTAAGTTTTACCATATTTTACGATTTGACAGGAATAGAGAACAAACATAGCCTATGAAGAGCACTGGCTTTCTATTGACATAATCAAGACAGGCAGGCCAATAAGTAGGTTTATATAATTTAGTTACACCAAATTTCTGTTAGAAACTTGGTGTGAACAAATTTCCCGAAAGTGGCTATTCATGAGCAAATAGGAAATAGAACAGGAAAACAAGTTAGTATAAATCTCCAGCATGTATACCAGTGCTGAAAGGGCCCAACTGGAGATACTATAATAACATGTCCATGTTTAGTAAGAATCGTTGAGGGATAAGTTAACACTCAGTGATTCTTCTAGTGCTATCCACACTTCTAAACACATAGAAGTCAATGAATATTCATTAATTATATTATTGAGCAAAGTCTATTATTCTCAGACATTGTTAAAGTCTTAGTCCAACTTCATGTGTGGAACAATGGTTCCATGTGAATTAACAGAAAGACCAGGAGCTTTGCATTTAAATAGGCACGTGCTAGGACCTGGTTATAGTGTTTCTTTTCTATGTGATACTAAGTTACCGAGTTTCTCAGATTTTCTTACTCATCTATAAAAGGATGATTATAATTCTAGTCTTAGAGAATCATTGTTAAGATTAAGAGAGATAATGTGAAGAGATGACATGAAAGTACCTAGCATAATGCCTGGCACATAGGAGGTATCCTCCCTTGCACTGATCTCTTTTCAGAAGAATCAGTCTCTGAGGAGGAAATTAACTCTGGTTTTTAACTTTGATAGCAAAGATGTAGATTGTTTAGCTACCCCTTTGCCATCAAAGTTAAAAGCCAGAGTGAATAACAACATTTCCTATAAAGCACTGGGAACTTCCAGAATAAAACTTACCATACGGCTATTGGTATTTCAAAAATGTGTTTCGTTCCTTTGATAAGCACTGCTGCACAGCTCACTGCACAGTGATACATTTTCAGATGTTTACCGTTACCTGTGCAATACAAATGCTGCAAGACCATTTTTTCCTCTTTCAAGCAATGGAGAAAATACAATTTTTGTTTTAATTTAGCAGATATATTTTTAGGTACAGAGTATGAAATGGATGATCTATAGGTTTTCTAGTTAAATGGACCTAGGTTCACGTCCCAGATACACGACTTTCTAGCTGCTTAACCTTGGGCAATTCAGTTAATCTCTTAACGCTTTGGTTTCTTCTGTAGAATGGATATATAATGTTTATCTTACGTATTCAGTTTGATATAAATGTTTTGCATATGTTTTACATGTAACATGTTTGATCAGTGATAGTTACTATTTTTAATTATTCGAGTACACCTAATTGGGAGGACAGGTATTTCATAAACGATACCAAAAGTGTGACTTACGGGCACTTATGTCAGTTAATCCCTATAACCATTCAGCTCTTTGTTGAAACCATGTATTAGTCAAACCAAAAAGCTAGCTTTTATTCCATGAATATTCAAAGAAGGCCCATCATAAAGTTAGCATAATGTTAAGTGCTAGGGTTACAAAAAAATAAGATACAGCCTCATCCGGAAGAGTTTAGTGTAGGAGAGAGACCTACATAAAGACTTTTCTAAAATGTGGTAACAGAATGATAGAGACCGCTATGAAATTCTACAGAGGTGCAAAGGAAGCATGGGGACTGCTGAGTCTAATCTCATCATGAAAAATCTGTCTTCAGTATCTCCACTTGACTTCTGGCCTTCTCAGATTTGATAGTAGGTCAGAAAGAGAGTTCAAGAAAGTATAGAGAGTTAGGAAGACACTCAGCATGTAGGTAGGGGATAGATCTCTTGCTGAATTTGAGAAGGTAGATTGTCCTTCCCTAATTTAGAAGTCAGAAAACACTAAACTAGCCCTCAGTAGAAAATAAAAAAGCCCCATACAACTTTTAGAATAGGCAGTGTCCTATTTTAGAGATAAGAAACACCAGACACTTAAAGCCTACAGGGAACAAATAAAACCTAGAGGGTTTCTCTGCGCAATTCAGAGACTTGGTAATGACAGCTTTCTAGCATCCCAGAACATTTAAACCTTGGATTTCACCGGAAACACTGATAAATTCCCACCTCTCCCCACCCACTGTGGGTGAAAAATAGAATGAGAAGGGTAGGGGTAGCATTTATTGAGCTTCTACTCTAGGTTAAGCACCATACTAGGTGTTTTCACATGCATTATCTCACTTAATAATCCCATCAACCTTGTGTGATAGGTTCTGATATATTTGAGGTATCTGTCCCACCCAAATTCCATGTTGAAAGGCAATCCCCAGTGTTGGAGGTGGGGCTGGGTAGGAAGTGTTTGGGTCATGAAGATGGATCCCTCATGCCTTGGTGCTGTCCTCACAATAATGAGTGAGTTCTCCTGAGAACTGATTGTTTAAAATTGTGTGGTACTTCACCCCATCTTTTACTCCCACTCTTGCCATGTGATGTGCTTGTTCCTGCTTCAGTTTTAGCTATGAGTAAAAGTTCTCTAAGGCCTCCTCAGAAGCTGAGCAGATGCCAGTACCATGCTTCCTGTACAGCCTGCAGAACTATTAGCCAATTAAAACTCTTTGTTTTATAGATTATTCAGTCTCAGGTATTTCTTTAAAGCAATGCGAGAATGGCCTAACACTGACACCTGGTACTGATGAGTATAGGGCATTGCTCCTGAAATGCCTGAAATATGGAAAAATCTGGTATCTGAAAATATGGATGTGACTTCAGAACTGGGTAATGGGAAGAGTTGGAAGAATTTGGAGGGCTCAGAAGAAGACAAGATGATGAAGAAAAATTTGGAACTTCTTAGAGTTGTTAAATCATTGTGAAATTGCTGATAGTGACATGAACTGTGAAGGCTGGGTTGCTGAGATCTCAGATGGAAATAAGAAACTTCCTGGGAACTGGAGTAGAAGTCACCTTGTTATGTTTTAGCAAAGAGCTTAGTGGCATTGTATCCGTGTCCCAGGGATCTCTGAAGATTGAACTTAAGAGTGATGATATCTAGTGGAATAAATTTCTAAGCAGCAAAACATACAAGATGCAGCCTGGCTGCTTCTAACAGCTTAACCAAGATTTGGAAGCAAAGAAATGACTTAAACTTGGAAGTTATATTTAAAGGGGAAGCATAGCATAAAAGTTGAAAATTTGTAGCATAGCCACGTGGCAAAGAAAGCTTTTGCCGAGGAAGAATCCAAGCAGTTTGTGAAACAACCTCTTGCTAGAGAGATTGGCATGACTACAAGTGAGCCAGGTGCTAACAGCCAAGATAATGGGGAACAGCTCTGGAAGGCATTTCAGGGATCTAAGGAGCAGCCTCTCCTATCACAGACCCAGAAGCATAGGAAAACTGAATGGTTTCAGGGGACCAGGCCCAGGGCCCTGCTACCTGTGTAGCCTCAGAACACTGTTCTCCATATCCCACTCCAGCTCCGGCTGTGGCTCAAAGGGGCCCAGGTGAAGCTGAGGTGTCTGCTCTGAAAGACAGAAGTTGTGAGCCTTGTTGGCTTCCACATAGTGTTAAGCCTATGGGTGCACAGAGTGCAAGAGTGGGAGAGGCTGCCAAGCCTCTAGATTTCAGAGGATATATGGGCAGTCCTGGGCACCCAGGAAGAAGCCTGTTGCAAAGGCGGAGCCCCCACACTGAGATAACCTTTACTAATGTGGAAGAGAAATGTGGGGTTGAAAGTCCTACACAGATTCCCCATTAGGGCACTGCCTAGTGGAGCTGTCAGAAGGGAGCCAACTGCCTCCAGACCTGAGAATGGCAGACCCACCAGCAGCTTACAACCTCAGTATGAAATAGCCCAGGAGGGGAGCTGCTGAAGACCTTGGGAGCCCACATCTCATATCAGTGTGCCCAAAATGTGGGGCATGGAGTGAAGGATTATTTTGGAGACTTCAGATTTAATGACTGCCCTTCTGGCTAGGGTTCAAGCTTGTGAAGAACCTTTAACCTCTTTCCTTTGACCTATTTCTCTCTTTTGGAATGGGGATGTTTACCCAATATCTGTATCCCCATTGTATCTTGGAAATTAATGACTTGTTTTGATTTTATAGTGTTGTAGGTGAACGTACTCATCTCCAAATGAGACTTATGACTTCAGACTTGGGACTTCTGAGTTAATGCTGCAATGAGTTAAGACTTTGGGGGACTATTGAGAAGCAAATTTGAAATGTGAGAAGGACATGAGATTTGGAGGCCCAGGGCAGAATAACATGGTTTGGGTATTTGTCCCACCCAAATCTCATGTTAAAATATAATCCCCAGGCTGGGTGCAGTGGCTCATGCCTGTTATCCCAGCACTTTGGGAAGCTGAGGTGGGTGGATCATCTGAGGTCAAGAGTTCGAAACCAGCCTGGCCAACATGACAAAACCCCATCTCTACTAAAAATACAAAAATTAGTTGGGCGTGGTGGTAGGCACCTGTAATCCTAGCTACTCAGGAGACTGAGGCAGGAGAATCACTTGAACCCAGTAGGTGGAGTGTGCAGTGAGCCAAGATCATACCATTGCACTTCAGCCTGGGTGACACAAGACTCTGTCTTAAAAAAATAACAAAATGAAAATAATCCCCAATGTTGAAAGTGGGGCCTGGTGGGAGGTGTTTGGGCCATAAGGACAGGTTCCTCATGGCTTGGTGCTGTCCTCCTTATGATGGTGACTGAGTTCTTATGAGATCTGGTTGTTTAAAAACCCCATCCTTTCCCTTGCTCCTGCTCTGCCATGTGACATGCCTGCTCTGGCTTCACTTTCTGCCATGACTAAAAACTCCCTAAGACCTCCCCAGAATCTTAGGAGATGCTAGCGCCATGCTTCTTGTACAGTCTGCACAGCCATAAGCCAATTAAACACTTCTTTTTTTTTTTTTTTTTTTTTTATAAATTACTCAGTCTCAGATGTTTCTTTATAATAACACAGGAAGAGCCTAACACAGGTATCATTACCTCTTTATAAGGAAGAAGCCGAGGCTCACACAAGTTATGTAACCTCTTCAAGCTCATAAAACGAATTAGTGTCAGAGCTGGCAAACAAATCTGGGATATCTCACTCCAACTTTTTCCTTCCTCCCTCTTTTTCCTTTTCTTTCTTCGTTCCCTTCCTTCCCTCTACTCTTCCTTCCTTTTTTCCTGTTTTACTGTTACTTCTTTAATGGCTAAATTGAGAAGGGCTCACCTGCAAATCTCTTTTATGGAAGGTCTTACCTTTCATGGGGACATCTACTAATTGGGTTTTTTTTTTTTTTTTTTTTTTTTTCCTGTTACAAAGGCCTAACTTGATCAAATATTATCAGACTCAAATAATTTCAAAATTACTGTCTAAACCTAACTTACCTATCTTCTGGAGAATTTTAGATCAATTTTTAATTGACAAACAGGTCTAACAGCTGGAATAAATAGACATTTAAAAATAGCTATATTCAACCATTTAAAAAAAGAAAGGAAATAGGATATTCAGCAGAAATAAGCATATAGCTATCAACAAAAATTCCTGTTTGTCAGAAAGTCTTCATTTTACTGCCAGCTTGAATAATATTGCCTTGAGTTGTTGTCCCTATCTCTGACACTGGATCAATATTTCCTTTCAGGTCTAGATTAAGATTTTGAGTGAGCATTCTGTTTTTCTCAAAATTTTTATATCAAAAGACAGAAAATGTCATCAAATAGCACATTTCCTCAAAGTAAATTTGCTTCTTTGCATGTTAGAGTCAGAAGTTGAGACCTTAAGCAACAAAATTCTTTTGTTACCTGCAAAAGATATTCTCAAGGGAGGCATCTGAAAATTCTGAGTTTTATCCAGATAATTCACGCCATGTGACATTTCTTTTTTTTCTTTTTTTTTTAAATGAATGAGACGTAGCTTATATTGCCCAGGTTGGCTTTGAACGCATAGCCTCGCCTCTTCAAGCGCCAGGACAACTGGCCTGAGCCACTGCGGCTCCTGCGTGACATTTCTTTCCTGCTGATTTTTGTTTTTGCCAACCAAAATCAAAAGTATCCTTCATGGTTAAGGTCTTTTGGAGTCTTCTTGCTGCTACTTGCAGGCATCTGCTGCATGCCAAAGCCATTTTTTTTGTACTATTCTTTGAGCATGCAGCCATATGACTTAACTCCCCTATGCTAGGTTGTAACCTCCATAAGAGAGATTGAGCTTTATGTTTATTTCCTGAATGTCGTATTAGGGCTTAACAACTGAGTTATGAATAAATTGTCTTTCAATGTAAACTCTCTTGGATATTAACGTTTTCCCAAAATTTCATCTTTATTCTCCTTCAGAGTAAATGAACTTGTACTCTATTTTTCTTTTCACTACAAGTAACCAGTTGGAAGGTCCTTGGGAATTCAACTCAAAATGTATGTCAAGCAATAAACACTACATTAAATCAAAAACAAATAGTGTCTAGTTTTTGTCTTGAACTACCCCAAATTTCACAAAGACATTGCAATTTTTAATTAGCCAGCATATATATTTCTATAGTAAAAAGCCATGTGCTGGTGACTGATTAACTTATCTGAGTCAATATGCACAATTGCAGAAGCTATCAGGAGGGGAGAACCTGAGGCTGAACATGACACCTCATATATCTTTTTTTAGTGAAATGCTGCTGTCAATTAGGTGAAAATGAGAACTCAAGCCCATAACCATAAAAGCCCACCTATTGAGTCTGATGCCTGCTGAGATTGGCATTCACTTGTGGTCTAAATGTTGCTGGCATAACGGACCATTCCTATTTCTAGATGAAGGGTTTTAACAGACTGCACCAACCAGTTGCCTTAAGCAGGTGATGATGAGTGTGGCTGCTTTGCTGCTTTGGTTGGATCAAGAGAGCCCTGGGCGATGGCTTGCCAATGATGTCAGAGCAGCATCCAACCCTGGGCAGCCTCTGTGAGCTGTGATTTCCTAGCCTGATTTTCTGAGACATCCAGAATTTGGAACATATTATTGGTGATGTCTGATTTTTGTCATCCCTGTTGAATTTATAAGCACTTATTAAGCCACTTGCAGTGTACACAACACTTTACCAAGTGCTAGGGAAGAGAGATTGGTGTAGGTCCATGGTTCTCAATGTTTTTGAACATGAGGACCATCCTTTTAATGTTATATTTTCTCAATTAGTAGCTAATTTGTGTATAAAATGGCAAAAAGGCTTCTATGCATTTATTAAAACTTTAAAAATATTTGTATTTTAAAACTCTATGCATATTTAATATGTATGGAGGATATAAATAATATTGCTGGTCTCTGGAAATTGATGTACTATATGGAAACTGATTCTTGTTCTTGTTATCCCTTTCAGCAAATTCATGGTTATTCAGGGTACAAACACTGGCTCCAGTGTCTCCAAGTTGGAAAATGCCGATGTAACTCCATAGATGGAATATAGTCATAGTCATAAGTGGTGATTTTTAGATTTTTAACTTTTAGAATCAAATTTGGAACTATATAATTGTTTGATTTGGAACACTGTCCCATGTCTCAGTCTTAGGATTATCTGAAGAAAAATGTTCTTAGTTAAAGTGAAATAGGTATTTTTCCTTTTGATTTCTTCTACTCAAATTTATGCCATATTTTGGCTTGCTTCACGCCCTGATCATTAACATGTTTGAACCACTGTATGTTTTTCTTGGAGCTTTCAATTATCTTTTATTTTTGGTGGTTTAGATTACAAATCTGTCTTCCTTAGAATATTTCTAATATCTCCTTGCTTCTTGCCTACTCTATTGCCTTGGATCTAGCACATTCTACTTAAAGATATTATTTTTGAAGCCTGTGCTTTGTCTTGTAATATAAACTGATCTCTTTCCAGATTTGATACATATCTGTCATTTTGGGATTTCTTTTCCTTGGATTCCTGGTTAATTATGTCATCTTTCCTCGTGCATCTTCTCTTGATTGTAACTCTCATTGGGCTGGAATATAGCTTCAAGAATCTTCTGAAGAATGAATCTATAGGAGGTAAATATTCTTTGACAATTTGACTGGATATTAAATTTGATTTCAAAAAATTTGATCTCTGAATATTTGTGGCACTGTGTCATTGTTTTCCAGTGTTTCTGATGAGATCTGTGATATAAGCTTGATTCTAGTCTTATGAACATAGAGTTGCCAAATAAAATACATGATGCCAGCTAAGTTTAATTTTAACGTAATCATCAAATAATTTTTAGGGTAAGTTTTTACACTGGAATGTGTAATATTTCAGGCATACTTATACTAATAAATTATTCATTATTTGTCTGACATTCAAATCTGTGTGTCTTTTTTTCCCCTAAATCTGGCAACCCTATTTGAAGGTTAACCACTCTTTCTCCTCTAAATGACTTTTAGATCTTCTTGTTACTCTTTCTGTTTTGAAATTTCTTAAAGATGTGCTTAAATGTGGCTTTAAAAAAAAGTCTATGCAGCTCAGCACTTTGTTGGATCTTACAATCTCTTTCAGCTCCAGGGAATTTTCTTCCATTACTTTCTTTAATAATTTTCTTCCCTTCATTTTATTAGTTTTCTAGAATTCTAATTAGCTTGACATCAGGCCTTCTGAACTGCTTATGTAAGGCTAGTCTTCTTCTGTTTTGCAAATCTTTTTGTTTTATGTTCTGGAAATTTCTTCAACTTTATATTTTAAAATTTTTCGTTATCAAAACTTCAATTTCTGGAATTCTTTATTGTTCTTTTAATTATCTTTTTCTGAGAATCTTATCTTTAATTTATAGATGTGCCTGTTCTCATATCTCTTCAAAGATAATGTGAGTTTTTTGTTTTATTTTGCCTTAAATTCTCATCTATTTCCGGAACCAGTTTTGTTTTCTTTGAGTTCAATTCTATTTATATGAATCTTTGTTTTTCAGGATGCTACTTTATTCTCATGTGTTTGGAGATCATTGTTTATCCACATTTAAGAATAAAAAACATGGTAAATGATTCTAGGCAATGGATAAGGTTTCCTTTGTTTTGTACTTGTCCCCTAAATAGAGAGGAAGACAAGAAGCGGTAAATGTGCAGATAGATTTTACCAGACTCTGATGAGTGGGAGTAAGTGATAGTACTTGGAGTCTTCTATATGTGAAAATGAGTAGCATTCTAAAATTTTAATGCTAACTGGTCCAGCTCTTCCTAGGCAATTTATCTGTTTTCTTTTTTAAGACAACAGACACATTTTCCCTTTATAGGATTACAGCTGTGCTGTCTTGCTTTTAGGAGGGTGCACTTGTCTTTTCACGTGGTTGTTCTCTAGACACAGTATTGATTAATGCTTTTTTTTTTTTTTTTTTTTTTTTTTTTTTTTTTTTTTTTTTTTTTTTTTTTTTTTTTTTTTTTTTTTTTTTTTTTTTTTTTTGGCTTTCATTCTCATTCTTACACTTGCCTTCCTGTTGATTCTAAGTCTGGAATGTAATTTCCTCTTGCGACTATTTTGGTCTGCAAATTTTTTAGCTTTGTTCCATCTGCTTTTTGTTTTCCAGAAATTTACTGGAATCATGAATCCATCAGTGATACCCTCTCATTTTCCTCACTATTATGGGTTTAGTGTTTTAAGAGAATTCTCAGGGAATACTGGGAGGGAGAGAAGACAAATGCATGTACTCAGCCTACAATCTTCAAATGGAAGTTTCATCCTTTACTGCTTATCATTTCATTATGAATGGCTTCTGATGAAAATATTTTATATCTGCATGGGTGAATCTGGGTTTTCAAAACACACTTACAAGTACTCTCATTTATTCTTCAGAAGTTGGAATACATATTTTTCTCATACATTTTTGAAAATAATGAAATGACAAACTACATGTGAATGTCCCTGGCATACTACCTAACACAGAATGGCTGCACAATAATATTATGTCTCTTGTTACTAATTTATTTTCACAATGTAGAGTTCAAGGACATTTCTGTAATATTGGTATGAAGACATATTTGGATATGTGTTGCTTGAAAAAGATATAAAAACAGTTACCTATACCTTATTAGAGGTAATTTTTTCATTAAACTATATTATAAGCTTAATGCAAAATTTCTCAGAAAACATTCGGAGCTCAGAGATAAAACTCACCACAAAATTGATGACATTCTTCATCTTACTGTAGCTAACACTGTTAAAATGTTTAATATAACATGGGTTTATTAAATTATATAGTTATTAAATCATGAAAATGCTACGATTGTCATTTATAGATGTAATCTCTGAAGATCAGAGGAGATAGGAAGTTTTCCCAGCATTACATAGCATGTAAGCCACAGAGCCAAAATTCAAACCCAAATCTTTTGACTTCAAACCAGTGCTCTTTTATCCACAACACAGATTCACAGGCTTTTTAATAGGAAATGCAATGCATAAGGCTAAGGTTTTTAATCTTATAAATAACTATTAATAATGTTTCATTTGCAGTGAAACTGTATGCTTTAACAAGCCAAGTCATCCATGGTGAGATGCAGTTCTATGCCAGAGCTAAACTTTTCTACCAGGAAGTACCAGCCACAGAAGAGGGTATGATGGGAAATTTCATTGAATTGTCCAGCCCAGACATCCAGGCCTCTCGGAAATTTCTTAGGAAATTTGTTGGGGTGAGTTATTCAACTATGGCTTGATGAGAAGGCAAAGTCCTTGCAAACATTGAGCTCACATTCCTCTGTGTTGTTACTTAAGTCATGACTAAGCCATATGGCTCAGCCAAGAGTTCAGCCTGAAATCCTGTTTTAAGATGTTCAGAAAGGATGAACTATTTATGATATGATAAATATCGTATCACTGGTTTATCCTACTTGGCATTTCACCCTCCTATTGCCAACCAATCTTACATGCTTCAGAGGAAGGTGAATTAGCAGTGTTGATATAAAATCTGAGAATAAAGAAGACATCTCTCATAGAGTCTCATAAACATTTGATACTCAAATGATTGATGAGAGATCGTGCCCTTTGGGATCTTGGATTGACTTATTGATTCCCTGTAATAAAAATGAGATGTAGGAAGGAAATACATGAGTATGTTCGGCTTAAAAACAATGAAATTATAATCCTTTTATACTATTTTGTATATAGTTTTGATTTTACCTTGAAAGAATGTTATCCTTTTGAAGTTTTGCATTGAGTCAACCCCTACTTCCTTACTTTCATATCATGTGAAGACAGACAGTATATTGTAGGGGTCAAAATTTTGGGCTTTAAGGCCATCTTGGTTCTTCTGCTTAATGGATAAGCAACTTTGAGCTTGTTACTTAAATGCACCAACTGTCAGTTTTCTCACTTGTGACTAGGGCATGACAATAGAAGCTACTTCACAGGATAATGTGGAGATCAAACAAGATAATATATGTCAGGTACCTGTTTTAGCACACAAAATTAGTACTCAATAAATCTAATTTATTGCTATTACTACTACTAACAGGCTTTCATATAATGTATTCATTGTATTTTAAGGAACTTCATTTGGTTGTTAGAAAAGACTTAACCACCAAGATAAAGATGCTGTTAGTTATATTAAGGATGCAAAGTTCTAGTTGGTAACAGGTCTTGTTCCAATACATTACAAAGTCATTGGTTTGAAATTTGGAGCCCATTTTATTCTGATAAAAGAAACATAAATATCAGGCCACGGGGTTAGGTCATCATTTGAGTTAGTAGCAAAACATCAGTATCTCTAGTGTTGAGGTGAAATTCACTTCAAATCCAGTCTTCCTGGAGCACCCAGTGTGTGAGTTCAGAGCCTGACAGTAGAAGAAATGTGATCAGGATGAGGTATCTACGGGGGCCAAAGTGTCTGGACATCAGCTTCAGCCAAGAAAGACTAGGGAGTCCAGGGATGAAGACCATGGATATTTACAGGTTAAGTTAACTTGGAGTATTTCTAAATCAGTGCTGCTGACTAGTTTCACGGAATGCTGATTCTGAGAGTCAATCTGCTAAGCACTTTAGAAGCATTATCTCATTCATGCCAATTCTTGGAGGTAAGTGCTTTATTAGCTCTGTTTTTACAGTTGTGGAAACTGAGGCTTGAAGCGGTTAAATAAGTTGTCAAGATTACACAGCTGGTAAGAGACAGAATGAGGAATTAAGCCCAGCCAGGTCCGCCTGACACCAAACTTCCTGCTCTTAATCATGACATATTTTTTCCATTTGTCTCATGAAGCTGAAAAATCCCTGATTTATTTATTTATTTGTTTACTTATTTATTTGGTGGACCATAGACCTCAACTCTCCTCGTCTGGCTGAAAGCAATCCCTCCTGCTTGCCTCATGGTGAGGCCGACTTTGATCCCAAAGTATTTCAGAAGCTTAGTTAGTAATCCAGCTGTCTTGTCACTTTGTGTGGAATGCCAAGCTGACCACAGGGATGCTGGTCAGACAGAGCCCATAAGCACGCCCACAGACCTGGGAAAGGAAACAGCCTTGCACTAGCATATTTATGTTGGAAAAGAGGCAGCCTGCTCCTTTGAAACAAATATAAGGAGTCCTTCTTAGTAGACAAGGCTCATTGTAAAGCTGTGACTTCTAAGTACAAACACAGTCCTTTTTAATGAATGATATTTTGGTACTTTGACCTTCATGCTGTAATCTGCTAGATTAGCATTCAGGTCAAGATACAAAGAGTTAGGGACTACGAGTATCTGACATGACTTATTCTTGTGTCAACTGCAAAACGAAAGATTGTTTAATTTGAAGTTTTGCTTTCCTTTCAACACAGAGACACGAGACAGTGGGAAAAGGTGTTTAAACCAGTTGCAAATGTATTTACTTTAGCAAATAAACGAATGATACCAAGATGATGGCAATGCTATAGTCGATAACTTTCCTGTTTTAGCCTTCCAGTGGGTGAAAGCAGTAATTCATAAAAAGTCATCAGTATTTATTTGATGGTCTTTATTATTTGACATTTCTCAGAGATTGGATAGCTAAAAAATCTCGGTCTACTAACTTGTTATATTTTATAGTTTTTATACAGTGACACAAGTCCCTTTCATTTTAATTTTTAACTCCACTGGATAAACCTAAAACAATGCTCTTCAAAACAAAATACATAAGCAGAATCCAAACTAAATTGAAATTCCCAATAGTGTTTTACTAGTTTATATGAACTCGTAAACATGGCATAATAAATGAAAATAACAAAATGGGCTGGGCACAGTGGCTCACACCTGTAATGCCATCACTTTGGGAGGCTGAGGTGGGTGGATCACCTGGGATCAGGAGTTCAAGACCAGCCTGGCCAACATGGTGAAACACCATTTCTACTAAAAATACAATTAGCAGGGCATGATGGTGTGTACCTGTAATCTGAGCTACTCGGGATACTTAGGAAGGAGGATCGCTTGAACCTGGGAGGGGGCATTGCAGTGTGCTATCGTGCCACTGTGCTCCAAGCTTGGAGACAGAGGGAGATTCCATCTCAAAAAAAAAAAAAAAAAAAAGACCATCTTGTTTTGAAATCACACATTGTATGTAGTTCTAGTCATATTCATTCAAGGGCATCAGGTTTCAATACAGTCACAGTTTCAGGCAGCCATGTGTCCAATAAAGTTCATGGTGCTTTATTATTCCAGGATTCTACTTCTAAAACCACTTTCTAGACTAACGAGAGCAACATGACCAATAGAGGCTTTTAGGGCCAAGTAATAGAAAGAAAAATTTGAAATGAGAATCTCTTATTAAGCACACACATTTTTAGTAAAATCATTTCTAATAACTTAAAATAATTTCTCCATATACTGCCGATTTTTTTATGTTATGAATTTACTTAGAAGATGCTTCTTTTACATCATTCATGCCTAGGCCTTCTTCTGAATTAGTTTAGTCTAAATTATATTTGAATGTGACATGTGGCATAGTGTAAGTAGAAAGGGCAAATGCATGGCAATATACTACCACTTCTTCTCATGCTCGACACAGACATCACTAATCAATCATGGATATCTTTTCTGCTGAGTCTAAATGAAGTCTTATAATTCTTTTTAACACAGCATTAGACAGATACTAACAAGGGAGTCAGAGTTATCACTTGAGGTGACATCCCTAATGTAGAACTGGCTTTGGATTCAGACAGTTCCTATTCAAATTCTAATTCTGCCATTGACTATGTAATACTAGCAATCTGAGTTTTCTCATCTCCAAAATGAGGATAATAATCTATATTGTGGAGTTTTCTCATCATAATTATTACAGCTAAGAGCTTGTTATGTATAAATAATAATTCTGGCTATTATTATTCCATTTGAAAAGAAGCTATAATTCCTTTACTTTTTTTGTTCTTCATTGTACTTTTCTAGCATAACGAAGGCCATTTGGGTGACTGGAAAGCTGCTTTTCTGATGTTTCCCTCTGTTTGTACTTCACCTTTGATCCTTAGCCAATTTTTTTTTTTTTTTAATTCTTAGTTCCTGAGAAATCAAGAGTAGGCTTTTCCCTTGAGATCTTGATTGGCAACTTCAAGTATCTTGTTACTGTAATTTCTAGCACAAAACCTTTTCAGCAGCCATCCCAATTATAACCAAATAATTTAGACCA
Source organism: Alouatta palliata (assembly GCA_004027835.1). Classification (NCBI taxonomy): domain Eukaryota; kingdom Metazoa; phylum Chordata; class Mammalia; order Primates; family Atelidae; genus Alouatta; species Alouatta palliata. The sequence goes on along the minus strand of PVKV010002344.1, from coordinate 109,029 downwards.
GCTGAATCTTCATAAATCAGAAAAGTTTTTTAAATTTTACAGAAGCAGGTTTGAGGAAGGTTACTTTGGCTGATTTCTCCTTACCCCTACCACCTTCCAATCCCCTCACCCCCAGTTCATTAATGCAAAAACCTACTTAAAAAACTGTTTTTAGAGTTTCATGCCCAATAAATCATGTAGTTTCTGGTACCAAAAAAACCCAGAAAACAACGGTTAGCATTAAAGGACACAAGGAAATGTTGCTGAAACTACCCTTTATCCATGTGAACTTGCTGTGTGCCATCAGGGCTGTATTTGAAATAAAATCCTGGCTTGAGAATGGAACAGTTAGCATTGTTCAGCTCAGGTTCCCAAACTTACCATCAACCCAAGAGGAGTAGATAATTCAGAGCCTTCAAAATTAGCTTAGAAAAGATAAAATTCACTTATCCCAAACTGAAATGTTTCCACTGAATGAATCCTTAAAGTAATTTTAAAACTCAGAAAGGTTCTTACTGCTTGGTTCTTTTTTGCTTACACGGCAGTAATCTGTAGTGCAGAACCATTTAGCTGTGGATTTGTCTCAAATTTACAGTCGTTAAGGCTTTATCTTCATAGGGCTATCAATGGCTTATTTTTTGGAGAAAATTGCCAAGTGTTTAAATCTAAGATATTATTTTTTTTAAATCTCATTTATAATTTTTTATTTGGATAAATAAAGAAAGTAGAACTAGAAATGTTTCAATATTTTTTGAAAAGATAATTGAATGTATATCTTGATTGTGGTAGTGGGTGCATGGCTAAATTTGTCCAAAATCATCAAATTGTACACAAAAAATGGTACATTTTATTGCATAAAATTTACCTAATAAAGTTGATTTAAAGAGGTAACTAGGGTGTGCAAGTTTCAAGGATGGGTCTCTGCACTTGAAGTATCAAGGTGCCTTTCTGCAGGGGCCTGGGAGAGCTGGAACAGACTGTGCCTTGGACTGCGGCTCCGGGATAGGAAGGGTCAGCAAACACGTCTTATTGCCTGTTTTCAACAGTGTGGAGCTGGTGGATATGATGGACTCCTTCCTCCTTGAAGCCCAGAACTATCTGCAGATCAAAGGTGACAAAGTAGAAAGCTACCACTGCTACAGCCTGCAGGAATTCACACCCCCCTTCAGGAGATACGATGTCATCTGGATTCAGTGGGTCTCTGGTTAGTCCTGCATGGTTTTGCCTCTGCTCTTCTCCCCTTCTCAGCCAGAGAATGAGAGCACAAGGGAAGAGTTAGCTGTAGGACTATGAGCACTTAGCTAGCCTTAGGTGTCATGTGAACTCCCACAAAGCTTTGATCCTCCAGATTTCTGCCCTGACATTCTCTGTACAAGAAAATTACGTTTCTTCCAGGATTTATGTTGGTTCTCGAACCAACCTAAATGGAGCGAGTGCCTTTGGACCAACCTAAATCCTTGAAGAAATGTAAACACTTGAAAAAATTTCAAAAGTGCAGTCAAAAAGGTTAATCCCCATTTATTGGCAGAAGTAGACATTCTTAGATTTAAATCCCCAGGAAATGAGACAGCATGAATTTGATTTTGGGGTATGTGTGTGTGTCACACAAAGAAGGGGTTATAGAGGGGTTCTCCAGGGGACATGGAGGGACTCGTGGGGTAGACAATAATTTATCTCAAGCCTATGAAGTTGACAGGCTACATAAGATAATGAATTTTATAGAGAGGGGACAGAGCCTTCTCTAACAGGATATGTGTCCTCTTATCTAAATTTTCAAAGCCTCCTGTAACTAAACGAGGCTATTAAATAACTCATGAATGAGTGAACAAATGGTCTCCTGATTCTTAGCCGTGTTCTTCCCTACTCAACTTCTATCCTCTTCACCATTTCATCCTATTCCCCCATCCACTTGGTCCCCATTGTAGGGCACCTGACTGATAAGGACCTTCTTGCATTTCTTTCCCGGTGCCGAGATGGCCTGAAAGAAAATGGTGTCATCATACTGAAGGACAATGTGGCCCGTGAGGGCTGTATCCTCGATCTCTCTGACAGCAGTGTGATTCGGGACATGGACATCCTCCGGAGCCTCATAAGGAAGAGTGGGCTGGTGGTGCTGGGCCAGGAGAAGCAGGAAGGCTTCCCAGAGCAGTGCATCCCCGTGTGGATGTTTGCACTGCATAGCAATAGACACTCCTGAAAAGCAGTGCGAATGAATGATGGACTGGGCAGTGGTGCTTTAGGACGGGGTTGTTCTCCTTCCAGGTGCCCCTTGTAATGCAGATAGGGATGGAGAGAGAGGGATACAATGTATGTCTCGAAATTATTTATGATATAATATGTACATGTTTTCAGTAATGGTATAATGCACGTACTCTCATGAGATATGCACGAACGCAGTGGATTTTCTGAAAAAAAGGAGTGAAGCATCAGGAATCATGCTTTAAATCTGCTTGTATATACCTAAATTGTACAAGCGTGCATGAAAACAGAAGGCATAAAGGACAGCTGGCCTGAATCAATATTTGTAAAAATTGTCTTTCACAACATCCTAGGCAAAAATGGCCTTTTTTTTTTTTTTTCATCACAAGATAAAATTAGCATTCTGTGTATCATGGAAAACAAATAATTCACCTTTTGGGGTTGTTCAAATAAAGCATTTGTATACTCAAAAAAGAAAAAAGAAACAATCTCCACGTGTTCCAAACTGTCTTGTTCCCTGATGATTAGTATTACAGAGTATTCCAGGGGAGGTGGGAGGATGGGAGAAAATCTAGGCTCCTTCCCCGCCTTTACGTCTGCTACATTATACTTCCTTCCTCCTTGGTACTACTACTTCTCTTGAACAAACAACTCCGTCTAATTAGGAAGGCTCTAGTCAAAATAATCTTGTGAAAACAAGTCCATTATTTAATTTTGACTTTAGCCTTTCTCTTGGCGGAAAAGGTATTTTGTTTCACTTTCTATTTTGGGTCAGTTTTACTACCCAGTGATGTAACATGGATGTAACTTGGTAACACAAGTCTGCATCGCAGTGATGGGGAAGTGTCTCCTTTCAGGAGAAAATGTTGTGCCCTGAAATTTCAGCATTTAACATATAAGTAAATGTCATTGATAATCTAATTTTAGCCTTTGGTTTCCAACATTGCTTGCTTCATTGCAGCTGCTCCTGGTCTTGATGGATGTGAATGTATATCGGAAAGAGAAGCAGCAAAGAAATGGACAGAGAAATAATGAACCTGAAAATTGAACTAGCTGGATTTATATGACATTGGTTTAATTAAAAATAATCTAAAATTATTTTTAAAATGTAATTCAATTTTTATTAGCAGAATGCTAAATATAACTGCTGTTGTCTTTAAAACCCTTCAACATTTCACATGGAAGCACATATTTGTGGTTGATATGTATTGAGTCTTCCATGAAATGCAAATAATCAATTTAAGTAAAACAGATAAACTACATGGATATGCTATCATAATAAAATTTGTATTTTTCAGGTGACAGCTGTAATGTAAGAGGAAAACAATTATGATAAAACATTTAATACCTTGTTGTTGGCCAGATGTGGTGGCTCACGCCTGTAATCCAAGCACTTTAGAGGCCAAGGCGGCGGATCACCTGAGGTCGGGAGTTCAAGACCAGCCTGACCAACAAGGTGAAACTCCGTCTTTAAAGAAAAAAAAAATACCTTGTTGTAGCTTTACCTTGGTAGTTTCATGTAGTGTGCTGGAAAATTATGTCACCTACTCTGCTCTTGGCACCTTCAAGCTGTATGTTACTTGCCATGTTCTAGGGTAGCATGCAACTCAGAATCTTTGACAAGCAAGCCAGGGACCAGAACTAAATCAAATGGTAAACCATTACCAAACAGACTAAGTGCAGCAAAACAGTGGTTTTAGGCCTTTGTAATTCTTAGAGCAAATTAGCAGAACCTTCTCTTTAGGCCCCTATTGGGAATTTTCTATTTCTTTTACACGAGTAACCTTAATTCTCTTAACTCTTGACTTTCTGCTTTGCCAATATTCATAAGCTGACTGACATAGTTGCGCTGTGGGCTATGTGCTGGGGGTTATTCTCTGCTCTGGGCTTCTGAGCTTATGGAAAAAATGACATAATTTTCTTGCAGATACTGGTATATGATTTTCAACTCAATTGGGTCATTGAGATTGATCATCATTCCCTTTTCTCATCCTAAATCACATACTATTTTCCTTAGAAATTTTTCCAGTTTTTATTGCTCTTTACAATTTCCCAATTCCATATCTATGCTTAATTTAACTGAGAAAGTAGACACTGGGAGTAAATCACATCAACACCCCCTTTCCCCTGACCTGGCCTTATACTGTTAATAACAGGTATAAGGTAAAGTGTGGCTCGAGAGAAACTGGAGCCAGATCATGCACACTATAGGTCATGTTAAGGTTTGGACGTGTTATTCAAAGAACAAGTGGAAGTTCTTGAAGGGTGCGAGTGAAGGGCTGATTTTTCTGCCTTTGGGAAGAGTTGCAGATAACTGTGGAAAGAAGACATTTAGAGTGAGACCTAACACTATAGGTCATGTTAAGGTTTGGACGTGTTATTCAAAGAACAAGTGGAAGTTCTTGAAGGGTGCGAGTGAAGGGCTGATTTTTCTGCCTTTGGGAAGAGTTGCAGATAACTGTGGAAAGAAGACGTTTAGAGTGAGACCTACTCCAGTCCTCTTTAATCTAATCGAGTAAGCCAAACACACTGCTCATGCTTATCAACACATCTGAAAGCTAGTGATACAAAAGACAACCTACATTATTTCCCAAATACTGGTCCGTAGTTCAGTTGCCTCAGAATCGCTTGGGGAGACATATAAACAGAGATTCTCAAACTCGATTCCCATAAGAGTATGGTTTTGTTAAGTTGGTCACTGATTCTGATTACTAGTTTTGTTTGAGGACACTGATGGGGAAGAGGTGTGGAGCTGGACTCCTCAGAACCACAGAAAGGTAAGGCAAGGGAGGCAAAAATATGGGCCAGGTTTAAGGGAAATCACTGGATGATGACATCTATTCTCCACTTTGACGCCAGTCCTTCTAAGATATGAATCTGATCATGTCATGTACAAACTTCCTTTTTTTGAAACTTTTATTTTAGGTTTGGGGGTACACATGAAGGTTTGTTACATAGGTAAACACATGTCACAGGGGTTTGTTGTACATACTGTTTCATCACTCAGATATTAAGCCCAGTGCCCAATAGTTATTTTTTTCTGCTCCTCTCCCTCCTCCACCCTCACTGCTCAAGTAGACCCCAGTGACTGTTGTTTTCTTCTCTGTGTTCATAAGTTCTTATCATTTAGCTCCCAGTTATGAGTGAGAACATGCAGTATTTGGTTTTCTGTTTCTGCGTTAGTTTGGTAAGGATAATAGCCTTCAATTCCATCCATGTTCCTGGAAAAGACACGATCATATTGTTTTTTATGGCTGCATAGTATTCCATGGTGTATATGTACCACATTTTCTTTATCTGGTCTTTTATTTGTTAAAAATGCATGCTTTGAATGAAGAGACCCCCCCCAAACAGGCTTTGTGTGAGCAACATGGCTGTTTACTCACCTGGGTGCAGGTGGGCTAAAGCCGAAAAGGGCATTATCAAAGGGCAGTGGGATAGGAGTTGGTTTTATAGGTTTGGGGTGGGCAGTGGAAAATTACAGAGTAAGATCAGTTACAGTGGCGGGGGTAGGGGCAAGGAGTATACATTACCATAAGTTCAGTTACAATGGTGGGTGAGATAAGAGTAGTTAAGATGGTAGGGTGGGGCGGGGAGTATTCACATTGTTTTATCATAATAACAGTGAAGATGGCAGGGTGGGGTGAGGGGAAGCTTATGTTTGGGGAAGGAAGCTAAGAAGCTCTGCTGGGCGATCAGGGATAATGGTGAACGCAGGCTGTGAGGGTCAGGGTGATGGTGATCAGGCAGGCAGGACTTTAGACTTTCTGGGTCTGGGCTTGCACATGGAGGCCTGACATTTTTGATGGGCATTTATGTTGATTCCATGTCTTTGCCATTGTGAATAGTACTGCAATGAACATTTCGGTGCATGTTTCTTTATGATACAGTCATTTATATTCCTCTGGGTACATACCCAAATGGGATTGCTGGGTGAAATGGTAGTTCTGCTTTTAGCTTTTTGCTGAATTGCCATACCACTTTCCACAATGGTTGAATTAATTTATACTCCCATTAACAGTGTGTAAGTGCTCCTTTTTTTCTTCAGTCTTGCCAGCATCTGTTATTTTTGACTTTTTAATAATAGCCATTTTGACTGGTGTGAGATGGCATCTCATTGTGGTTTTAATTTGCATTTCTCTAATGATCAGTGATATTGAGCTGTTTTTCATGTGCTGCTTTGCCACATCTATGTTTTCTTTTGAGAAGCGTCTGTTCATATCCTTTTACCCAGTTTTTAATTGGGCTGTTTGTTTTTCCCTTGCAAATTTGTTTAAGTTCCTTACAGATGCCAGATGTCAGACATTTCTCAGATGTAGTCTGTAAATATTTTCTCCCATCCCTTAGGTTGTCTGTTTACTCTGTTGATAGTTTCTTTTGCTGTGCAGAAACTCTTAAGTTTAATTAGATTCCACTTGTCAATTTTTACTTTTGTTGTGATTGCTTTTGGTGTGTTCATCATGAAATCTTTGCTCATTTCTATGTCCAGAATGGTACTGCCTCAGTTGTCTTCCAGGGTTTTTATAGTTTTGGGTTTTACATTTAAGTCTTTAATTCCTCTTGAGTTCATATTTGTGAGTGGTATAAAAAAGGAGTCCAGCTTCAATCTTCTGCATATGGCTAACCAGTACCATTTATTAAATAGGGAGTCTTTTCCCCCTTGTTCATTTTTGTTAGCGTTGTTGAAGATCAGATGGTCGTAATGTGTGGCCTTATTTCTGGGTTCTCTATTCTGTTCCATTGATCTATGTGCCTGTTTTTATACTGATATGCTGTTTTGGTTACTCTAGTCTTGTAATATAGTTTGAAGTCAGGTAATATGATAACTCCAGCTTTGTTCTTTTTGCTTAGGATTGCCTTGGTGATTCAGACTCTTTTTTGCTTCCCTATGAATTTTAAATAGTTTCTTCTAGTTCTGTGAAGAATGTCTTTGGTAGTTTGATAGGAACAGCACTGAATCTGTTAATTACTTTGGGCAGTACAGTGATTTTAATGATACTGATTTTTTTCTTTCCATGAGCATGGAGTGTTTTTCTATTTGTTTGTGTCTTCTCTGATTTCTTTGAGCAGTATTTAGTAATTCTCATTGTAGAGATCTTTTACTTTTCTGGTTAGCTGTATTCCTAGGTATTTTATTCTTTTTGTGATATTGTGAATGGGATTGCCTTTCTGATTTGGCTGTTGTTGGTGTACAGGAATGCCAGTGACTTTTATACATTTGCATACAAATATAATGTATTTTATACATTATACAAAATGTATTTATACATCTTGATTGTGTATCCTGAAACTTTGCTGAAGTTATTTATCAGCTGAAGGAGCTTTTGGGGTGAGACTAGAGATAGTTTGACTATCCAATAGGAAATTATTTGGATGCCTTTTATTTGTTTCTCTTGCCTGTTTGCTCTGGCTAGTACTTTCAATACTATGTTGAATAGAAGGGTATCCTTCTCTTGTGCCGGTTTTCAAGGGGAATGTTTTTCGCTTTTGCCAATTCAGGATGAGGTTGGCTGTGGGTTTGTCATAGATGGTTCCTATGATTTTGAGGTGTGTTCCTTCAATACCTAGTTTATTGAGAGTTTTTAACTCCTTTAATGAAGGAGTGTTGAATTTTATTGAAAGCCTTTTCTGCCTTTATTGGGATAATCCTGTGGTTTTTGTCTTCAGTTCTGTTTATGTGATGAATCACATTTATTGATTTGTATATGTTGAACCAACCTTGCATCTCAAAATGCTTGCAAACTGAATCCAGCAGTATTTTGCTGAGGATTTTTGCATTAGTGTCCATCAATGGTATTGGCCCAAAGTTTTTTTTTTGTTTTATTTTGTCTCTGCCAGGTTTTGGTGTCAAGATGATGCTGGCACTCTTAAACACATAGACCAGTGTTACTGTAAAGCAACACACGAACAAGCCAACATAGTAACCAGCTAACAGCACAATAACAGATCAAATGCACACATATCAATACAGACTTTGAACATAAATGGGCTAAATTTCCCACTTAAGAGACACAGAGTGGCAAACTAGATAAAAAACCAAGACCCAATTCTATGCCGTCTTCAAGAGACCCATCTCAAACATAATTACATTCATAGGTTCAAAATGAAAGGATAGAGGAAAATATACCAAGCAGATAGAAAACAGAAAAAAAAAATAGGGATTGCAATCCTAATTTCAGATAAAACAGATTTCAAAACAATGATGATCAAAAAAGACAAAGAAGGGGATTACATAATGGTAAGGGGTTAAATTCAGCAAAAAGACCTAACTATCCTAGATATATATGTACCCAACACTGGAGCACCCAGATTCATAAAGCAAGTTTTTAGAGATGCACAAGAGATATAGATTCTCACACAATAATAGTGGGAGACTTCAACACTATACTGACAGTGTTAGATCATAAAGGCTGAAAATTAACAAAGATATTCAGGACCTAAACTCAACACTGGGCCAAATGGATTTGATAGACCTTTACAGAACTCTCCACCCAAAAAACAACAAAATATACATTCTTCTCACTGCCACCTGGCATATACTCTAAAATCAACCACATAATTGGACATAAAACAATTCTCAACAAATGTAAAAGAACTGAAATCATACCAAACACACTCTCAGACCACAGCACAATAAAAATAGAAGTCAAAACTATGAAAATTGCTCAAAACCATGCAATTACCTGGAAATTAAACAACACGTTCCTGAATGACTTCTGGGTAAATAATTAAATTAAGACAAATAATCAAGAAATTCTTTGAAAATGAGAACAAAGATACAATATGCCAGAATCTCTGGTACACGGCTAAGGCAGTATTAAGAGGAAAACTCATAGTGCTAAATGCTTACATCAGAAAGTTAGGAAGATCTGAAGTTAACAACCTAACTTTACAATGGAAAGAACTGGAGAAGCAAGAACAAATCAACCCCAATGGTAACAGAGATGAGAAATAACAAAAATCAGAGCTGAACTGATGGAAATCAAAACATGAAAAACCAGTCAAAAGATCAATGAATCTAGGAATTTTTTTTTGGAAAAAATTAAAATAGACTACTAGTTAGACTAATAAGACAGACGATCCAAATAAACACAATTAGAAATGATGAAGACAATGTTACTACTGACTCCCCCAGATATAAAAACAACTATCAGAGACTACTACGACCATATCTACACACACAGACTGGAAAACTTAGAAGAGATGGATTAATGCCTGCATACATACATCTTCCCAGGACTGAGCAAGGAAGAAATTGATTCCCTGAACAGACCAATAATGAGTTCTGAAATTGAATCAGTAATAACTAGCTTACTAACCAGAAAAACGCCAGGACCTGATGGATTCATAGCTGAATTCTACCAGATGTACAAAGAAGAGCTGGTACCATTCCTACAGAAACTATTCCAAAAAACTGAGGAGAAAGGACTCCTTCCCAATTCATTCTATGAGGCTAGCATCATCTTGATGCTAAACTTTCAATGATTCTCCACCACCAGAGGATGAATTCCTATCTCCTTAGAATGGCATATAAAGTCTTTTGTGATTTAGCCCTGGCTTTCCTCTCCACTCCAGCACCTGTACTTAAGTACTTGTAGGTCCCTGAAGGAGCCATGATTTGTGGCATTTTGACATGTTACTTTCTTGGCATATACATTTTATTCTTTTTTTCTCTGGCCCAGACCACTTAGGTGTTGCTGACTCCAGGAAAGCTTTCCTTACTCCCCAGGTGCTGGGCTAAGTACTCCTATTCTGGGCTCCCCTCTGTTTACCATATCACAGCACTTACGTGACTTCATAATCGGCTATTTACTTGCCATTTCCTCTATTAAATTCTGAGCTCCCTGATAGAGTACTCATGGTTAGAGTCTCAGTCTCTATTATTGGCCCTAGTACACTTCAGGAACTCAAAAGCTTTGCTGAAAGAATGCAAAGTGACAATAAAAGTAGAAAGACTTAGGACAATCTTGATTTCTAAAGGCATCAAACAGGAATTAGAACAAAGCAGCAGGAAAAACTAAGGGCTTTTTAAGTTCCATGAGAACTATGGCGTGCAAGACTGCTCTAAACAGTAATCAAACAATGCAAGTGGCAAGAATCCGGAAGTGCACAGAAACAAGAGGCTTGGTGCACTCTGGGATCAGGCAAATATCTGGGAAAAGATTGTTGCAAGATTTGATTGTGAGGTAAAATCCTGCCTCATTAGGAAATCTCTCTGTCTCTCTTTTTCTTTTAAGAGGAGACAATCCAAGGATATAAGCAATCTGAAGTCCATAGTTTCATTAGGTGAGTGTGTACACTTGGTAAGAGAGATAGACATGTTAAAATTGTGAGTAGGTTATATTAATAACAAAATCCTCACTCATTTCCTGCTAAGCAAGAGGTCAGAAGAAACTAGGTTATAGATGACATTAATCTTTCTGTGAATGTTGATTAGAAGGTGCTCACCTGATGTCACAGATGAGTTAATTGCAAACATGCCTGCAATCCCAGATGAACTTTGGAGGACCTCTTGATTTATATAGTTATTCATGAATGGGTGCACTCCTCATCTACCTGCTTTTTCGAGAACCTGAGTCACCACTCCTAAGCGCTGCATAGAAGCATGCAGTCTTAAAGCATCAGCAGTTTTATAAATGTGGGCCCATCATAAAAATACAAAACAAAGTGAATAAGGTCATCTATTTGAAAGATGATCTGCTTTGTATTATGGACACATTTTGGCCCCATCTTGTTTTTTTTTCTCTCCACCATTTCCTGTAACTGGCCTGTTTTGAGTGATGTATTGGAGAGAAGGCCTGTGTCAGATATTTTCAACTGCCTGTCATGAGTAATTAAAACCAGTTGTTTTATTGCTTTCCTTAGTTCCAGCTGACTCTTTGATGCTTTGGTGTCCATGCCAAAAAACTACCTTTTATAATCATCAGAGGCCAGTGTTTTTGCAGAGGTCACTGCAAGCTAATTAAGCAAATATGTGAAAAATAGTTTTAAATTATCTCTATTAGTAGAGCGTATGTATACATGTATTTAGAGTGGGGGTTGAGGGGAGACTTTTAAAACAATAGCTGACTTCCAGAGCTAGTAATTTGGTATTAGAGAACTACGTGTATACAGCACCTTTGTACATTCATTAAGTTGGCACAATTTGACCTTTTGCTGCATGACAGACACTGTATTAGTTTCAGCAAATAAACATATAGAAAATGTCTCAAAAGATCATGGGTCAGTAATGGGACAAACAGATACAGAAATGATAGTAATAATTCAGGATAAAATGGACTAAATGAGTGGTATGTAAAAAAAATTAAGATAATATAGATAAAAGAGTAAGTCACTTCATCTCTGGGATTTGAGGGAGGCTATAGAGATTCATTCATTAAATACACTGTTTTGCTTTTGAGACAGAGTCTTGCTCTGTTGCCCAGGCTGGAGTGCAGTGGCATGATCTTGGACCACTGCAACCTCTGCCTCTGCCAGGTTCAAGTGATTCTTGTGCCTCAGCCTCCCAAGTAGCTGGGAGTACAGCCATGAGTCATTGTACCCAGCCTCAATACATTTTCTAATGCCTACTATGTGCCAGGCACTGCTCAAAGATGTCAAGCTGTATCAAGGAATAAAACCTGAGGTCCTTGGCTTTGTAGAGCTTATACTCTAGGAGAGGTGGAGATGTCATAAATATAAATAAGTAAATTATTTTTTATGTTAGAAAGTGATAATATTTTGGGCAGGGAAATAGAGAAGAGAAGGATTTGAATTCACGGGGGATGTCTGTAACTTCAAAGAGTGGTCAGTATTGGCTTCATTGAAGAGGTAACATTTGAGAAAAGAAATGTAAAGATGAGGGCATAAGCCATATTGATATCCGGAGAAAAAAGGAACAGCTAGTGCAATACCCTAAGTCTTGAGTGTGCCTGGCCCATTTGAGAGACAGCAAAGAGGTAAGTGCAGCTGCAGCAGTGAATGAGGGAGAGAGTGTAGTCATATGTGAGGTTCAGAGATATGACTGGGGCAAGATTATGTAGGATCTTATAAGTCATTGAAAGGACTTTCACTTTTATTCTGAGTGAGAAGGAAAGCATTGCAGAGAAGTCACATATGACTTTCATCTTAAAAAGATTCCTTGCTTCTGTGAGAAATGATAATAGTGGGGTAAGAATGGAAGCAAGGAGACCAGTTAGACCAGGAGCTGGTAAGCTGTGGTTCATAATCCAAATGTGGCTTATTGCTTTTTGTAAATAAACTTTTATTGGGACATAACCAGGCCCATTTGCATTACAATAATAGAGGTGAGTGGTTGCCACAATGACTGTATGGCCCATGAAACAAATACCATATGACTCTCTAAGAAAAACGTTGCTGTCTCCTATATTAGAATATTGCTGCAATTCAGGAGAGAGGTGATGGTGGCTCAGACCAGGATGGTAGCACTGAAAGTAGTCAGAAGTGTTTGGGATCTGGATATATACAAAATTAAAACCAACTAGATTTGCTGAATGATTGAGTGAGAAGGTGTAATACAGGAAAAGTCAACGATGAGTGTCAAGCGTTTGGTTTGAGCTACCAGGAGAACATAGTTTCTATCATTTGAGACAGGGGAAGTCGGTGGTAAAACAGTTTTCATGGTAAAAGAAGATCAGGAATTACAGCAGCTTTAACTCAACATTGGTGAGTGTTGGGATGACACCAAGTGAAAACATTTTCAATTTGAGGAGCCAATTGAATATGTAAATCTAAGTTCAGGAGAGACTACTGGAATGGAATGAAAAACTGGAACCCATCAGCATAGAGATAATGTTTAAGGTCATGATTCTGGATGAGATTACCAAAGGAATGAGTAAAAACAGAGAAAAGAACAAAGGATGAATCCTAGAACACATAATCATTAAGTTTGGGAAGAAAAGGAAAAACCATTAAAGGATACTAAAAAGGAGTGACCAGTAAAATACACTGGTAAATTAAATCAAGAGTAGGATGTTCTAGAAGCCAAATGAAGAAAGTTTATCCAGGAGGACAGAGGAGTCGAATATATCAAATATTAACTAATAAGTCAAATTAAGAAGAGAACTGATAATTGACTATGGCGATTTTGGTAGACTGGGTAGAATAAAAAATTGGATTGGAATAGATATAATGAAGTTTGGAGAGAGAATTAGAGAGAAGGAATACAGTAAATAATTAATGATTTAAGAAAGGAAATTGCTAGAATAATGTCATTAAGTAGTTAAGACAAGAAAGAATCTTGTTTGCAAATGGGAGGATTGAATTTTAAATAGGAACATGGATAAATAAATCCTCCCTAGAAGCAGGTGGGAGTTTATGTGTGCAGATTCTGGAGGGGGTGGTAGGAGTCTACAGAAATCTTTTTTACTTGCTTTAATTTTCAAAGAGAAATACAAAAAAAAAAGATCATTATCTGAGAGTAAAGATCAAGGTGGTATATTGTGGGTTTGAGAAGAGATAAGAAAGAACAAAATAGCCATCAAGTATATGGTAGAATGAATGGATTGGAAAAGTATAGTATGATCATCAAGCAGCAGACAGGCTAACTTAAGGTTCATAATCTTGTGCATTTGTCTTCAGCTCATTCTTTTGCATGGTTGTAGGCACAGTGATAAATTTAACCAGGGTTGTGATATTTTCATGAGTCTAGCAGGGACGAGGAATTAGGAGTGTTACATTTAAGCCATTAATTCATTTTGAGTTGATTATTTGTATACAGTTTGAGTTTGGGGTCTAGTTTCATTCCTCTGTATATGTATTTCCAATTTTCTCAGCATCATTTATTGAAGAGGATGTTCTTTCCCCAATGTATGTTCTTGGCACCTTTGTCAAAAATCAATTGGCTGTAAACACATGAACTTATTTGGGGCTTCTTTACTCTGTTGCGTTTTATCTATATGTCTGTTTTATACAATATTATGCTGTTTTGGTTACTATAGCTCTGCAGTATATTTTGAAGTCAGGTAGTATGACACCTTCAGCTTTCTTCTTTTTGCTCAGTATTGCTTTGGCTATTTGAGCTCTTTTGTGGTTCTATATAAATTTTAGAATTGTTTCTCTATTTCTGTGAATAATTTCATTTATATTTTGATAAAGATTGCACTGACTCTGTAGATTGCTTTGGGTAGTATGGTCATTTTAATGATATTAAATCTTCTAATCTTCAAATTCTTCCAAGAAGCATGGAATGTCTTTTCATTTGTTTTTGTTCTCTTCAATTTCTTTAATCAGTGTTTTGTAGTTTTCCTTGTAGAAGTCTTTCACCTCCTTGGTTAAATGTATTCCTAGGTACGTTTGTTTGTAGCTATTATAGATGGGATTGCTTTCTTGATTTCTTCCTCAGCTAATTTGTTATTGATCTATAGAAATGCTACTTATTTTACATGTTAATTTTATATCCTGCAACTTTCTGGAACTCATTATCATTTTTTTATGTTATTTCATTTATTTATTTATTTTTATACTTTGAGTTCTGGGATACATGTGCGGAACATGCAGGTTTGTTACATACATATACACATGCTATCATGGTTTGCTGCACCCATCAACCCATCATTTCCTTAGTTATTTCTCCTAATGCTATCCCTCCCCCAGCCCCCAATCCTACAGGCCCCAGAGTATGATGTTCCCCTTTCTGTGTCCATGTGTTCTCATTGTTCAACTCCCACTTATGAGTGAGAACATGTGGTATTTGGTTTTCTGTTCCTGTGTTAGTTTGCTGAGAATGATGGTTTCCAGCTTTATCCATGTCCCTACAAAGAACATGAACTCATCCTTTCTTATGGATGCATAGTATTGCATGGTGTATATGTGCCACATTTTCTTTATCAAGTCTATCACTGATGGGCATTTGGTTGGTTCCAAGTCTTTGCTATTGTGAACAGTGCTGCAATAAACATATGTGTGCATGTGTCTTTATAGTAGACTAGTTTATAATCCTTTGGGTATATATCTAGTAATGGGATTGCTAGGTCAATTGATATTTCTGGTTCTAAATCCTTGAGGAATTGTCACACTGTCTTCCACAATGGTTGAACTAATTTGCACTCCCACCAATAGAAATAGTTTCTATTTCTCTACATCCTCTTCAGCATCTGTTGTTTCCTGACTTTTTAATTATCGCCATTCTAACTGATGTGAGATGGTATCTCATCGTGGTTTTGATTTGCATTTTTCCAATGACCAGTGATGATAAGCATTTTTTCATATGTTTGATGGCCTCATGTATGTCTTCTTTTGAAAAGTGTCTGTTCATATCCTTCGCCCACTTTTGAATAGGTTTGTTTTTTTCCTGTAAATCTGTTTTAGTTCTTTGTAGATTCTGGATATTAGCCCTTTGTCAGATGGGTAGATTGAAAATTTTTTTTCCCATTCTGTTAGTTGCCGATTCACTCTAATGCTTGTTTCTTTTGCTGTGCAGAAGCTCTGGAGTTTAATTAGATCCCATTTGTCTATTTTGGCTTTTGTCACCATTGCTTTTGTTGTTTTAGTCATGAAGTCTTTGCCCATGCCTATGTCCTGAATGGTATTGCGTATGTTTTCTTCTAGGGTTTTTATAGTTTTAGGTCTTATGTTTAAGTCTTTAATTTATCTTGAGTTAATTTTTGTATATGGTGTAAGGATGGTCCAGTTTCAGTTTTCTGCATCATTATCAACTCTAACAATTTTATGGCATAGTCTTTAGGGCTTTTCTATATACAAGATTATGTCGTCTGCAAAGAGTGACAATTCAACTTTCTCTTTTCTAATTTGGATGCATTTTCTTTCTTTCTCTTGCTTGGTTGCTCTAATGAGGACTTACACTACTACACTGAATATAAGTGGTGAAAGGGAGCATTCTTGTCTTAATCCAGCTATTAAAGGAAAGGATTTCAGCTTTTCCCCCATTCAATATGTTGAGATATGTTCCTTCTATGCCTAGTTTGTTAAGAATTTTTATAATAAAAATATGCCAAATTTTATCAAATCCTTTTTCTGTATCAATTGAGATGATTGTAAAGTTTTTTCCTTCATTCTGTTGATGTGATGTATCATGTTTATTGATTTGCATATGCTGAACCCTCCTTACATCCCTGGGATCAAACCCACTTAATAATACTGTATTATCTTTTTTTTATGTACTGTTGTTTAAGTTTGCTAACAGTTTATTGAGGATTTTTGCATCTACTTTCATCAGGAATATTGGCCTGTGGTTTTTTTTTTTTTTTTTTGGTGTATGTCTTTGCCTGATTTTGGTAATGGATAATGCTGACCTTCTAGAATGAATTAGAGAGAATTCCCTCCTGTTTGATTTTTTGGAACATTTTGAAGAGAATTGGTGCTAGTTTTTCTTTGTTAGTTTGATAGAATTTGGCAGTAGAGCTGTTCAGTCCTGGGTTTTTCTCTACCTGGAGACTTTTTATTACAAGTTCACTCTCATTACTCATTATTTGTCTGCTTAGGTTTTCTACTTCTTCTGGTTCAATGTTAGTTGTATGTGTCCCATAATTTATTCAGGGACCGTAGGGGGTAGGGAGTTGGGGAGGGATAACATGGGGAGAAATGCCAGATATAGGTGATGAGGACGGAGGCAGCAAACCACATTGCCATGTATGTACCTATGCATCAATCCTGCATGTTCTTCACATGTACCCCAGAACATAAAATTAAAAAAAAAAAAAAAATATATATATATATAATAAATGTACTAAGTCCTCATAATATTCCTAAGAGATAGGAACCATTTTCATCCTATTTCACAGAACAGTAAATTGAAGCATAAAAAAATACAAGTAACTTACCAGAAATTACATAGCTAGAGTTGAACCTCAGCAGTGTGATTCTCTGAGATCCTCAACACCATGCTATAGTGTAATAGAACTACACCAAGGCCTCCTGGAAGAGGTTACTTCTGCCCTCACTAAGCATCTGAGGCCTGGTGCTGTCTCTGGGTCTTTTCTGGGATTTCCATATTTTGCTCTAGGCAACTCTTCTCACCTCCATATTGAAAAACCTGCCATATGGGGTTCTGAAAATAAGGACAAATTGTCACAGAATGGGTCCTATCTAGACCCTGCTCTTTTATTTTAATTCTGAGAAAAGAGTCTCAATTCAACTATACAGAATCCAAGTACTTTTTCTTTCTCAACTCCAAGAATCTCTCTGTTGGTGCTAAATATGGGCAAAAATGACAAGTTATATAAGAAGGACTCCTTTATATACATTGGATGGATGTGATGGATGGCTGCTGGATAATGACAGTGTAATAATGGCTTCCCTGAATCATCATGCTATGCCTGGAAAAGGTGAGAAGTCAGAGACAACTGGTCTCAGAGAGGCAACAGTTCTTCGTTTTCCATGTAAGGGATTATATTTCAGTGGTCACTAATCTGAGAACAGGATCCAGACAGAGATTAATGAGAAACCCTAACCCTCTCTGGAATGTGGGTGAACTGCCAGGTTTGGCTCCAGAAAAACTGGCTTAAGAAGCCATAAGCCCAAATTGTCTAAAGTAAGATATTAGACCCTTGGCTAAGGAAAGATGAGCACCCTGAACACAGGCCCTGGTCTGGGGCTTGGTGTGCAATGCTCAGATCATGCTCTCACCTTGTGAGTTCAACTCTGTGATGATCAGCAAGAAGGTGACTGAGTATGCAAACAGGTATATTTAAATTTTAAGTTTCCCTGAGACATTAGGATGAATTATTTTAAATCCAAAGTGTGATGATCATGACCCCTCCTTCAGAGAAGCATGTGAGAAGATTAGTTTCAATCTTCGGTGTCCTCCTTCAAACTGGTAACAGGATTAATTTGTTCAATTGTTCATTCAACCACTAAACTGACAAGTATTTTTTTGGTACCTTATGTATGCCAGGCATTATGCTAGGCACTGGGGATACAAGGAACAAACTGATTTAAGTAACTTGAAAGTTTGGTGAAGGGTGGGCATGAAATAAATATGCACTCAAATAAATGTATAATTTCAACTGTGTTAAATGCGAAGAAGGATAATAATGGGAGTGGGAGCATCTAATTTATATTTGAAGCTCTAGGAAGATCTTTCTCTTTAGCTAGTAAGTCTTGAATTCTTTGGAGATCCCACTTAAGGAAGGTTTATGAAATGAGGACTGCGATAAGATTCTCTGATGGGATCTCCATAAAAGTCAGAGGATATAAGTGTATTTGGAAGGGGAAGAAGTTTCCTTTCTGGTCTGCACATTCTCTCACACCATACATTAGCCAGATATGTGTTATTCACAGTTTCATTCCCAGCACCTAGGCACAATGGCTAGCATGTAGTAGGTGTTATTAATGTTAATTGAATAAATGAATAACTTAAAAGCTGACATTTGTATACTTCTCTGTTTTTGTTTAACTTGTTCAGGGCAGAGCTGAAAGTAAAGAGGCAGATTAAACTTTAGGAGATGAAATCAGGCCTTAAGTCCCAGACTGGGAAAATGACCTACAGAACATGTGAACAGCTTGTGAACAATACCAGAAAAAGATACTGAAGTCAAGACCAGTGGAAGGAAAAGGAATCATCTCATTATTGAGACTTGCAGGTCAGGATGAGGCAATAGGTTCCTGTCAATAAGGTTTTCATTCCAGCCCTAGTGACTATCATCTAGGCCTTCATGCTAGAATGGCGGAGAATGCTGTCTCTGCTCTTTAGTGCCTTTCAAAAGACTTTGAATTATGAAATGAACAAGTTCTGTGGGTCTAATATACTGCATGGGTGGTGAGGGATGTATTAATGAATTTGGTTGTGGTGATACACAATATATACATATATCAAGTCATCATGTTCTAAACTTTCAATATATACAATCTATTTGTCACATGAATATTTTTAGCAAGATACAAAGAAAATGGGAAGAAACCTCTTCAACTTTGGAGAGGCCAGTGAGTCAGGTAATGGCAGAATAAGGGGGAAGGAGAAGTATGGAGAGTTTGAAACAGAGAACAACGAATAAAATGTCTTTTCCTTTTTTTTCCCTAATAACAAACTTTCTGAGATACAGAAAGTTTATTTTGGTTTAACTTTAGATAACTCTATTGATACGGCCAAGTTTCCACACTAATGTCAACAGCATCGTTGTGCAGGCTCTGAAATGAAGGATAATGTGGAAACGATCACTGCCTGCAACAGGACATTATAATACTTGCCTAGTCTTCAATCTAAAAGTAGCTAACTTACTTAGCTTCAGTGGGCAAAGATCTCTCCTTTCTTTCTTCACTCTTTAAGTCCTCGCTAGCCATATTCCATCCTCAGGAATGCCAGAAGCTTGGGGAGGCCAGAGCAGGTTAATTGTCTCTCTACCTCAACTTCAACTTTCTAATAAGTAAGAGTACTCAAGTTCTATCGCATGCCACTTCTCTCCCTTGTCTTTAACTTAGGAAGGCTTGAGTAAAGCTGGAGTCTCAGAAGGACCTGTGCTCTCTGGGCCCTTCTCTCTTTGCTGTTCCAGGAATGGCCAAGCACACTCTGCTGACAGGGGCTTTGCATTTGCTGTTATCTCTGCTTGGTATACACATGGTATACACCTTTCACTCCCTTAGGGTCTCTGCTATAAAGCTACTTTCTCAAAGAGACGTTCCCTGATTCTCCCCTTTCCTCTTTATTTGCTATATTTTTCTATGGGTAACCTCAGGGGAGAATGGATATATATATGTATCTTTATCTCTCTACTCTAGAATGTGGGCTCTGGAAGGAGTTGTGTTCAAAGAAAAACTTCCCCTTCACTCTCTGCAGGTTTGCTGAAAATCAGTGACAGATTAATAGGCAAGAGGGCATACAAATTTATTTGATCTTAGTTTCCTGTGGCACAGGTATCCTCAGAATGAAGATCCAAAGATATAAGGGAAATTGTTGACTTTTATGCTTAGGTTCATGGGACAGAATCCATAGATTGTAGTGTAGAAATATGACTGGACCACAAAAGGCATGATCTAATACTAATAGACAGAATGGGGAGACCCAGCAAGGCTTGTCTGGATTCTTCTTGGCCTCCTGAGCATGTGTTCCTTCCTTCTGGATATGGCAAGTCCCTCTTGGAATAGGGACCTGATGACCTATAGGCAAACAAGGTAGGTCAGAAAATTTCTTTATGGCCAGTTTTTACACAAAAAGGTGAGAGGAAAGTTACAATAATAGTTTTAGATTTTATGGCAGGCTTTGATGAAAAGGGGTTCTCCTTTCTATGAACTGCCTTGGTGAAAGAGGGATTCTAGTTTCTATGGGTAGCCTCAGGGGAGAATGGGACTGAGAGACAGGAGGGAAGAAAGGTCAGAGAAAAACTTTTGCTTCTGAGGCTGCTTTCACTTTGGGGTATTGCTTTCTCAGTCCCAACATGATATTGCCTTTGCAATTTTATTGTCATTCAGTAGAATGCTGTCACATAGATGGTCAATACATTTTTACTGAATAAAACACAACTCCCAAGGTGGTACAAAACCAAAGCAAGCCAAGTAACCAAAATCTTACCTGTGAGAGCAAAGATATTAGCACTAATACTGAACATATTTCTATTTATTTACTTATATTTTATGTCCCAGTTATCAGGTTTCCTCATGGATTCCTTTATTCTCACAGTACTGAAGCTCCACCAGCCTTCCTGCATTTCCACATATACGCCCAACCCCTGAAAGCCTTCCCTACTCTTACAATTCCAGGAAGGACTAACAAAACAATACATCTGGTGACCCACTTAAAATGGGCCACACTTAAAGCTTTCCTGTGTTAAAGGAGACCATCTTAAATGGACCACCCCGAACGTTACATGAGATGGTGCCTTTCTGCCAATAAGCTTAGAAGAGTTTTATAAATAAAAAGATGATGTTAGAGAGAAGGGTTCTTTCGCTGTCTTTCTCTTTCTGTCTCTGCCTCTGTATGTCCCTCTTTTAATTCACATAGAGAATTTTATTATATAAATCTTCTGCTAATCCATGCAATGACTAAGCAATTTCAACCCAGGAAAATGATTCGTTTGGTTTAAGATCTGCCTATGATGATTTATTGATGCCAAAGAGCAAGATTCAGTTTTGTAAAAAACTAGGGCAGACTAGATTCTACAGAAGCGACTTTTCTAAGTGAGGACAGATCCTCTAATCACTTCTTGGTACCTACAGGATTTCTTCTGGGTTCCTAAAAGGAATCTCACGTTCAGGAGGAAAAACAAAACAGAAAACAGGCTAGTTGACAGCTGCTTCAAGAATGCAGTTGCTGGCTGTCTCCTGACAGGGGGTTCTGTTGTGCTTTGAAGAATAATATGAAAATTCAAGCTCAGAATAAGCTTCTGCAATTTGAAAATTA
This sequence comes from Alouatta palliata, assembly GCA_004027835.1. Taxonomy (NCBI): domain Eukaryota; kingdom Metazoa; phylum Chordata; class Mammalia; order Primates; family Atelidae; genus Alouatta; species Alouatta palliata. The sequence continues at coordinate 87,560 of PVKV010002344.1, read as the reverse complement.
AAACTCCACCCTAAACCTTCACCAGAATCTGAAGCCAAATCCTTTTAGATGTGCAGGAGGGATCTGTTTACTGTGTATGGAAAATCATTTTCTTTTTATTAGCAAGCTCCAGGGTTTCCTGATGATCTGAAGGGCCCCTGCCTTTCTGAGGGCAGTCCTAGGGCATTCTTGGCACAAACAGAGGCCAGAGAGATTGGAAATACTATTTTGCAACATTTTCTGCCTGGTTTTAAAGTCAAGGAAGACAAACGGTTCTGATAATTTCAGCAATACCTTTGAATGTGAATTGCTTCATTGTCCTGAGCTGACCTAGTGAGGTTAAAAATCAAACCAAACCAAAACAAAAACATAAAAACAGAAACTGAAACCAACATACCATGAACACTCTTCCCTTTCTCAGCCAGCCTGTTTGACCCAGAAAAAGGTGGCTATCTTGTTCCTACTAGTATCAAAACCAACACAAGACTCTCCTCATTGCTTTTTAGACTCATGATGGGGAAGGTGGGGTGGGGTGGGGGTGTATGGGTATATGGCAGGGGGTTCAGTAGTAGTCTTAGTGCATTTCTTTTGCTGCTATAAGAGAATATCGTAAGCAATAGAAGTTTATTTCACTTACAGTTCTGGAGGCTGAGAAGTCCAAGATTAAGGGGCCATATCTAGTGAGGGCCTTCTTGCTGCATTATAACATAGCAGAAGGCATCACATGGTGAGAGAACATGACATTGAACACAAGATTGAATTCACAGCCTCAAGTCCTTTTATAATTGGCATTAATCCATTTATGAGGGTAGGAGTCCTCATGGGAGTCCTCATGATTTAAACACATCCCATTAGGCCCTACCTCCTAACCACTGTTGCACTTGGGATTAAGTTTCCAGCACATGCCTTTCGGGGAACACATTTAAACCATTACAGCTGTCTTTAAGTCTTTTTCTTGATGTCACCATGTTCACTTTTATCTTCTTCCTATTGCTGAATTGCTCACCTCTAACAAGCAAGCCATTCTGACTTCTCATCTCACCGTAAATCCCACCAAGAGACCTCCTTTAACAGGTTTATCTTGAACATTCCCTCCCACAATGATCTCCCTATCTCTCAACTACAGCAAAAATATTATTCAGGGCCCCAAGCACTCTGCTGCTGGAATCCAGGTGTTTTTTTTCCACTCTCTTGCCTCTTATGTGAAATAAGACTGTTCCTAGCAATCTACTGACTTTTCTGAGATGCAAGATCATCCGTGGATTTCCTACCCCGAGACTAAACTCTTGAATTTCAGTGGGCTACAGGCTCCTTGGTCCAACTAGAGCTCCACCAGTGGCTCCTCCATCAGCTCCCTCTGCCTTTTAAATGCTCTGCAACCCACACACCTCTTTTCTATTTTAACATCCATTCACTGACATAAGAACTGCTCTTTGTTCATGTTTCCCAGACTCCAGCTTTTCTAGTGCCAGTGTGCTCCACTTGCTGAGTAATCCTGTCCGTCAACTATGGTTTATTACAAAATGAGTGTGCCCTAACCTGCACTTCCATATGGCCTCATGATATTATTACAGTTATATTCCCTGACTACCATGGGCAAAATGAAACACAGGCTGCGAAGGTAGGTATGTGTTATGCTGGTTCCCGAGGCAAACTTTAAAAGAAAATGAGTGCTGTCTCCTTAGGACTTTTTCCACTCATGGGCCCCTTCTTTGAACGGGGCTTCCGAATAGTCACTGTTTCTCAACCAATAGCATGAAATGCTTGCTTCTGAATCTTGTTTTTAAGTCTTTAAAACAGAGAGGTGATAAGTGGGGACTGTAATAAAGCCTCACTAGTGTACTTGATAATGTTATGTGCACTATGAAGTTTGAGAAAAGATAAGAGTGGAGCAATGGGTAGAGATGTTTTCACGAAAGAACTACCTTGGGCCAGGCATTAAATAGTTACTTTGTATATGCTCCTTATTTAAATGTGGCAAGAAACTTTCATTTCAGACTTATCATTGGATCAGATTTTCATAGTTTATTTCCTAGCTGCTAATTTTCTGGATTTGTTATTTAGAGCATGAATTTAAGAAGCTGAGCAATATGAGTTCAAATAATTCTTCTTTTCTGTGGGTAACCATTTTAGTGCCTTAAAATAGGATTATCAATTTCTCATCTGTAAAATACGGGAATGACAACGCCTACTTAATGAGATTGATTGACAAATAACTGAGATATTTTAATCCAGCTGTGAATTACAGTGACTGTTCTATAGTAGGCAGTAAGTGAGAGCAGGGGTTATAATTTTTACCTAGACATATGTTTCTGGCCAGGGAGAGGCACCCAGAATCAATCCTGTTGGTATTAAAATTTTTTTTTTAAGTTTTGCAGATAAAAAGTAAGGCCATGGTTCATAAAGATTCTGAGCTCAGAGTAATGGGCTCATGGATGCTCACAGAACTAGTGAGGAAAAATGAAAGGAAAAGGGAAAGTCAGTACACACACACACACACACACACACACACACACAAAACCCCTCAGTCTTTCAGATAGGGTCTTTAACAGTGAACCAAGGTTCACTTACAGAGCTCCCATAACAAATGAGCATATGGTGAGCATTTGACAGAGGGAAATATACATCCTTTAAGGAAGCTCTTAAGTTCTCGCAAATTCAATAAGAATAGAAGAATGTCTTAAACATGAGAAGACGCTGGAAACATAGGGAAACCCTCAGTAGTTTATTCTTTGTTAAAACTCACAACATAGAGGTGTATGCCTACATGCAGCCCTCTGAGTTAGGACACATTCTTCCACACTACAGCCTGGAGAAAAACAGATCTGCGTGTCCTTTAATCCGTGACCATTGTAGATCAAGTTACCTCTTTGAAAGAACTTTTCTTTCTCTAGCCAACTAAATGAATAGAAAATGATGTACTTAATTGTTTTCTAAATTGCAATTTTTCTCTCACAGATGTTTTTTATCAGTGTTGAGCCCAGTGGGCTCTGTCAGTCACACGGGGAGATGAAGTCATGTGGTAATAAAAGAGACAGGGTTAGGGGAGGAAGGTAAATACCATACAGTATATTGTCTAATTGAAAAATGTGCCACATAAATGCTGAACTTGAAATCTCTCCCTCCTCAAGGGCTACTCATGACAACAATGTACACATCTTCTGCACTGGAAAGATCAGACTTCTCCCATTTCTCCATTAGTAATTCAGGCCAATGCAAGAGTTTTCTTTTTTTTGGCCAATGCAAGAGTTTCTTTTTTT
>PVKV010002344.1:28838-77624 GCA_004027835.1 Alouatta palliata | reverse complement strand
TCCCTCCCCACTGTTTTCTTCAGCCTGGCTGTGGCTGCGGGAGGTCCCAGTTCCCAGCCAGCAAGGAGAGAAAGGCCCTGGGAGCAGTGCTCACCTTCTCCGCCCCGCAGTCTCCCACAGGTTTTGGTCCTGAAGGATAGAGAGGGAAGGAGAAGAAAGCAGAGAGAGAGCTCAAAGGTAAAAAAAAAAAAAAAAAAAAAAAAAAAAAGCTGCACTTTTAATTCTGGCTTGCCCACATTGCTTAAGACGGGCTGGGTCGTGCCTCCAAGGCTCGGGGTTGCTACTCCAGTTCCCCGCAGCCCTGCGGCCGCTTCAGGTATTCTTAGAGACAGGACAGAATGGGGCCGGTTTTACTCACAATTTTGAAGTCTTGTTCTCAGGCTGTACCCCTCTTCTGGTTGTACCCCTTTTTCTGGTGTACCCCTCTCCTGGCTGGCTCGCCAAAATGTAATATTGGGCTCAAGGTGCCCTCAGATCCCCTGAGAGGATGTTTCTACAGGTTCTTGGCTTTCTGCCCTCTCAAGAAGGAGAGAGGGGACCATGGCACAGTGTGTAGTAAATGCTGGACTTAAAAGTGTTTGTAGAAAGTGATTTATTTAGAGAGAGAGAGAGAGAGAGAGAAACAGGAGGAGAGAAATAAACAGCTAACTCTCACACTGAGTGAGAGAATCCAGAAAGATGGAATCCAGGAGAAGAAAGCAGCTTTCACACTCAGTGGAAGGGAATAGAGAGAGATGGATGGAGTTTAGGAGGGGAAGACAGGCTTCCACGAGAGAGTGTGGAAGGGGACCCCAGAGGGAAAATCCAGGAGAGAGAAAAACAGCTTGCACGAGAGTGTTTGTGGAAGGGGATCCAAACATGGAGTCTGAAGGAGTGTGGAAGAAAAGGACTTTTAACCTGGGAGAAACTCCCACCTTCTCTAAGACCCTGGGCCAATGAAAGGAGTTCCTTAGAACTTCAGCTGGAGTGATTGACTCTTAGTTTCTTCCCACACCTGCAAAATTTAAACATAAACCATTAAATCTCCCAGATGGAGAGAGATGGGAGGGGAGCATGGTGCTAGGAAGTTCTTGCCCTTAAAACTACGCCCCCTTGTGGACCCAGAAAGAACAACTTCCCTCAGTAGGATCTATTATCATTCCATTTTTTTTCCATGAGGAAACTGGCACCGACAGGTGAAGAACTTTCCCAAGCTTTACACAGCTAGTAAATGGCAGACTTGTGATTTTTTTTCTTTTGTTGGTTTCTTACATTCTCCCAATAATGTTGTTTGTGCACAATGATTGGCCCTTTCAAATAATCATATTGAGAATTTTAATAACATCTCTTTCATTACAAATTGATTCAGGAAAATTTGAATATTTATATACTTCACTGTTAGTAAGCATCTTTGGAAATCACTGCCAATTCATCAAGAAGCTGTCCTAGCCACAGTTACATAATTCACAATAATTATCAATTAGGTTAAGGCTGTATAAAGAAGCTGAAAAAACCAAAAGAATTCTGAACAAGTAATGTATGTATTTCAGTTGTATTACAGCAACAATTTAAACAGCAAAATATTGTGCATATCCATAGCTCTTTAATTATAGCATAAGGGACTTTTTAACATCTAAGGTGATTACACTGAGAGTAGGTAAACAAATGACTTGATCCAATGGAGGCTTATCTGTTGGCTCACTTCTCTGCCTCTCCTTTCTTAGAATTCTTTTTCAGTCTGTAGTCTACTAGGGCCACTGTGATTGCATCTTCATTTAGCATGGAGCAGTGCAACTTCATGGGAGTAAGGCATAGTTCCTTGTCAATATCTCTGCTTTTGATTCTCATGGTTTCTTCCACCACTTTTCCTTAACCTATTCAATGGCTAATAAACTTGAATCAATTTCAGAACCAGCCAAATATTTAAAACTTGGCAGCCATAAGTTTTTCCTTTTCATCCACTTGAAACTTAATTTCATTAATTACTGCCAGCTACAGCCTTCATCAATCTAGCTCATTTTAGGATATTTTATCAAGGAGCCTTTCATGGTTAGCATTCTCTAAATGATCAACAACCTTCTTGTGATAGAGCGGGGCCTGGTACAACAGCTCCTGGCTGGGGATATACAGGCTCAGCAGCAGCAGGTTCAAAGCTAATGGCCACCAAGGATCTACTCTAGCTGCCATCTTATCAAGGCCAGAGCTGGCATTCAGCCCAGATATTCTAGCTCTACAGTTCATGTTTTTAACTCATGGACTCTAGTGTCTGTGCTTTACCTAGCGTATTAGAGTACTGAAGTTATTGTAAGACTATACATTGTAAAAGTACAGCTAATAAAGAAGACCAAGACTGTGTTATAAGGTTGAGGAGTAAAGGACACACATGACAATGACATTGCAATGTTTGGGGAAAGAAATGAGAATCAGTCATATTTTGAATGGAAACATGTTAAGGGAGAAGAAATTTGCAGAGTAATAATCAGACATGTAACCGAGTTCCTAGGTCTTCGCCTCTGAGAGTAGCATGGGTTGATGGGCACTGCTGTCCTGGCAGTTCATTTTTTCTCCATGTCACTGGCCTTTCTGGTTCACTTGGACCACAATACCACTACTAGGCTGCTCTACCACAGTACAATGTCTTTCACTGACATAGAGGAAATACCTTCTGATATTGCAGACACCTGCAATGGGATGGAGAATGGGAAGAGGAGTCTTCATTGTGGTGGTATTTCTTGCCTAAGTAGGGAAGTGTCACTCAGTGGCAAGCTCTGCCTATCAGATAATGAATGAGGCAGTGGGCCATCCACTCAGGCTCTTGGAGCAATATCAGGATACCTCTGAGGCTTAGTTTATAAGGTAGTAGTTTCTTCTGTTTGTTATAATGCAAGGAAGAATGAACTTTCAGAATCTTGTTTTTGTGGTCTAGTGGTGAACTCTTATCTTTCGGACAGTAGCCCAGTTACTCATAATTACTGAAGAAGTAAGTCAAAAGGTCATTTCACATATGCATCTGCCTAAAGGTCAGACGGAACTGTGGAAATCCATCGCAAACATGTTTCAATCTCCATCTGCACACAGCCTGACAACTGTATTTTCATAGAATTAGAGACATAATACTTAAGGCATTTTAACGTAGTGTATCTCATTCAAACCTTTCTCTCTATAGATGAGGAAACTGAAGGCCAGAGAGATGAAATGATTTTCCATATTAATACAGAGACAGCTGGTACTGTAGCATAGGCTATTTTACCTAGGATTCAATGCCCTTTCCTATGCATCTTCCTGGCTTGGATAAATAACATAGTCTGGAAATGGGAAGGATAATTATAACTGGGACAATAGTGGAGAGAAGAAACTTTAGAAACTCTGACTAGAGCAGAAAGGCAAACAAACCAGTTTGACTCAGCACTTTGTTTGAAACTGAGGCTTATTGGATGTTAAATTGCGGGAGGCTCTATCCCATTGACTGATTTTTTTTGGAGGGGGGAGTAATATTCTCACCCACATGAAAGTAAGGAATTCTTCCATAAGCACTTAAGTACTACTATTAAGGGAACTCAAAGAGGTCATTTACAAAATAGCTCATTTACTCTTCCCACCAAGAATTCATTGCTTTAATTGAGGGGAGTGGTTTTTTGAGAATTGGCTGGCCCAGCATTAAGCTACATTCTAAGCTGGAATAATCTGCTTTCCATCTTACTCCTTTCCCTTTGCCATTATCAGGGATTTGACTTTATTCATTAAATTGAAAATTGTTCTCTAAAGGTAGCATGAGTTTTTGGTTAAAAAAGTTCAAAAAACACCCCCCAAAATGTAGTGAGAAGAAAATCATTTGAATTCTTGCCTCCCAGGCTTCTAGTTCTCTTTTCTAAAGACAGACTCTCAAACACACGTCTTCTGTTTTCCTATGCTATGTCTAATTAACTATGTTACTATTTAGCTGCCTCTTTATACACAACACCATATTATTCTGTGTTATACCCTTTCTTTGTCACGTAATATTTTTTAAAGATGACTACCTATCTGTGTAGAGATTTACTTCATTCCATTTACATTTTAACATATTGATAAAATATATTCTGTTTTATCTGTCTTTCTAGCGTCTGACATGTGGCCAGATCCCAGAAAATGAGTTTAGCAAAGAAGACCACGTAAACCATTCCAGAAAGGCCTGTTGCTTATAGGCTCAGGAATCAGGGAGCCCTTCCTATTATGTGACCCTCCTGGGTGAGTGTTTTAGAGTGAAATCATAACGTCAAATTGTGATTCTCAGATGACCTTCCCAGTCTGGCTTAGAGGAGAGGGTTGTAGGGGGAGGTTCTGGGAAAGCCGACTTGCCTTGAGTTCGTCTTCTTGGCTGCTGGGTGAAGGAGTTCTGCACTCCTACACTGAGATTTCTCCAAGGAGACATTGGGTTTTCCTGGCAGGCAGAGCTTCAGGCTACTCAGCGGAATGTCTATGGTTCTGTAGCTTCAAGAGGAGCCAGGAGGCTGAGCTTCCAAGCCAAAGGAAACACTGCTTCAGACTGAAGACCATGATTTGGCAGAGACCACGGGGCTTGCTGAATTTAGGAGAGGACTCTCTCATACCCCTTACTTACTCAAACCACTCTTTCCCACTAAAAGAAGAGGATGGAGATGACATAAGAAATCTGTTTTATTCACCAGCACATAGCAGTTGCTTGGGTGAAATGGATTCCAGTCCCATTTTGGTACAATAGGAAAGGCAAGTGCCTCCCTCTCTATCTGGGAAGACAGGAAAAGGAAGCCAGAGTCAAAATCAGACATCTCAAGTCTCAGCAGCAGTCTTGGTCTGTGCTTAGACAAATAATCGCAAGGCGACCCAAATTCCCTGTTCATTGTGAAAACAGACAGTGCCAGAGTAAAACAGAATTAAATTGTTTCTCTTTCATGGCAGTTGACATGTAAAAACCATTCTATTCCGACCTTGTGGTCAGAATATCCTGACACCTCATAAATTATCTTAAGGGGTCAGGGCTCAGGGAGGTTTGGGAAGGCTGCGAGTCCACACCACAGTCAGCGTTCTGTGCGGCTGCACCTCCCTCCTGGTCTTTCCGATAGGCAGGCACCAATGTGTAGGATGTGGAGGAATGTAGTGTCCTCAGAGCAAGTTTTTATGATTTCGGACCAGCATTTTTCCCTCCTTTTATGTTTGTAGAATTTGTATGGCCACACCAACTATCCTCATGAAGATTTTTAAGGAAGTGAGACAAGCACAATGATAGCTTCTATGTAGGACAGAAATTCTAGGGTGGTTTTGTCTTAATAGGAAAAAAAAGACAGGGGAGAGATGGAGATGAGAGAGACATATACATACACAAGATGAAGAACTAGAGAGAAAAAATGAACCAAGGAGAAGAGAAAGCAAGGGGAAGCGTGGGTAACAGAAGAAAATTTTTCTTGATTCAGATATACAGCCCCCCTCCACACACACACACAGTCTCTCTCTCTCTCACACACACACATACACACACATACATACTCACTCTCTCTCTCTCTCTCTCTCTCTCTCTCTCTCTCTCTCACCCACACACGCACACACACACACCCCTCCTCACTAGAGTGGAACTCTTAGACTTCTCTGCCTCCTGATGAGTTTCTTTTAGTCTCCACATTCATCTGTGCCTTACACACAGTAGGTGCTCCATAAATGTTTGCCTAGTGGTAAGATCCACAGACTGGTCCCTAGACAGGGAAACAGATTTATTTTGGAAAATTCCAAGTATGTAAAGCAAACTCATTTGGAGCAAACGGTATTCCTGTAGCCTGAACGACCATAAGGTTGAAAGAATCTGGGTATCTGTGGGTGTGTCTAGACGTATTGTGTGTGGCAGTGTGAGTGGGTGGTCTGGATGGTAATAAGTGACAGGAGGGCCCTTGAACATATAAAGGGCTCCATAACTACTGTAAAAATAAAACTGGGAATAGCATGCCCAGACCTCCAGTCATGCAGTGACCAAACCTGACCTTGGCAGAGATGAAGAAATTGTGGAGATGGATTCAAAAATTATTAGTCAATGTTTTTGGTCCCTATGGGCTTTTTTTTTAAGAACAGCTGGGTGGGTTTCTGGCAAGGCAAATGACTGCCACAGCCTGTAGAATTCCACAGCCCTTCCACGCTTTTTGTAGACTCTTTTGTTTTAATGTTTTTAAATTTCTGGTTCATTTTTTTCCTAATGGGATATGTCTTCTGGCACCCCCACCCCCTTGGACAAAGGATATGATTTCTCGCTGTCTCTGCTCTTGATTTCTTCTTTATGGAAATTGTGTCTTGAGAACATAATTATGACCGGAAATATATTAGAAGTGTATTTTTTTTTCCTAATTGTGTCATCCCATTACTGATAGCAGCATCTCTTCAGCATCACTGACTACTAAAGACATGGAAGTTAGTAAAACAAGCCACGTCATGGATGGAAGATCCTCCTCCCAATTCCTCTGGCCTGGAGAAACAGAAAAGAAGCTCCAAGGCCGAAGACAGTTAAAAACCTGTTCACATCTGGCTTCTAAATAGGTTGCAGTGTGTGCTTTTCTGCAGCTGCTCCAGTGCACAAACACCTGCTCACTGGAATGTTCGCTGCAATGGTGAAGGGAGGCAGGCCACAAGACAGTATTGGTGGGATGCAGAGGGAAAGCCTAACTAACCATACCACAACTGCGGATACCTGACAAGTCTGAGCTGGATCATAAATGTCTTCATACATGTATCACCTAATGTACCATAGCAAGCTCTATGATGTGTAATTTAGGTTATTTTTATTATTAGAGAAATATCAATTCACAAGCGTTGGTAACACATCTTTAAACTTCGTGGTTATTTTGGGTATTAGGTGGCAAGTCTTAGAAATAAAGTTTCTAAGATGCTGGACATTACATGCTACAGGTTTAGACATTAAGGAGTGTCATAAAACTAAAATTATCTCAAAAAGTACACTGATAACAACTTCATACTATCTCCCTATTTCCTTTACACATCTTTTGAGGTTTATCTAACCATTCCCCGACTAATCAGCCTGATTCTTGATTCCATACAACCACCCCCTTCTTGTAATCGCAGTGTACATCTGTATGTATTTATGTTGATTTCGTATATTTGATTTCTCTCCCATTAGACCATAATCTCTTCGAGGATAGGAATCAGTCATTTTTTTCTGAGCCAGGGTCTCACTCTGTTACTCCGGGCTGGAGTGCAGCATCTCAGCTCGCTGCAGCCTTGCCCTCAGGGGCTCAAGTGGGAATCAGTCATCTTTATTCTGTATCCCTGAGTGCCTGGGATTATTTTGTAAATCCTATGCATAGTCAATAAATGAAGAACATATTCTATTCTTGGAGGAGCAATTTAATGCAAGGTTGCCTTGTTTTACTAACTTCCATCTCTTTTCTAGTCAGTGATGCTCAAGAAATGCTGATATCAGCGATGGGATTACACAATTAAGAAAATACACTTTTAAAATTATATAACACTTTTCCAAGTCAAAAGTAAATTACCTATGAATTTTCCATAGCTTTGTAGGTAGCAAAATGGCCTTTAAATTGTAGGTGTACATTTCTGATCATAAGCAATTATCCATCTTTTAATGAAATACAAACCATCTAGTTACTAAATATTTTAAAGTCAGTTTCTCTTGAGGTATTCTCTTTCATTCTTCTTGGAGCATTCCATTGGACTCCTCACTATCATCATCCTGTGGATTTTAAACCTGGTTCCATAGTCCAAAGAATCACACATGGACAATCAACTGAATACATCTGACCTATTTCTGAACAAGGTTCTATGTCCTCCGACACCATTAACCAGAACAACTGACTCTAAGTTCCAGTCCTTAGAAAAGGCAAAAATGCTGCTCTAGCTCATTACTTCAATCCTCTCAGAATCTTTTACTGGACTGCAGACTGATTCCTGTGTCAGCTCCTTTTCTCCCACTGTAATATTTGGCTCTGTGGGTCCTAGACACATTGCAAAATGCATTCTACAGCTTTCCTCCTCTTCTCTCTGGAGACCCAGCATGTCTCCCTTGGAAGATCACCAAACTGCTTCTGCGTGCTGTTCTACCTTTCTGCATTAATACCACCCATGCTGAGCTTAGTTCTCTTAAGAGACTCCCTGTATTCAGCTGTCTTTATGGGAAGAACTATTGAATGAATTGCCAATTTAATTGATAATGATGTATTTCAGAAATATGTGTTCCATCTTTTATCTCTTGGAATATAAGATCTTCATCCCAGTGTTTCAGATTCATTCATCTATCCATTATCCTGGGAGAAAAGTATGATTTGTTTTATAAGGAATTAAACCAGAAAGATAGGAATTAGCTTCTGACATACAAAATAGATTTTGAACAGAGCAATAGGCTTGAGAGGCAGCCAGACATTGTTGAGAAGGCTTGTTCCAAATAACTTATTTGCTCCTTTGGCATATGAACAACCTAGCTTGAAGTGCTCGTTCTCTGAGAACACCTCTCCAGCACAGAGAAGATGGCTCTTCTGCTGTGATCCCTAGGCTAGCACCAAGGCAGCAGAGGGGTAGTAAAAGAAAAGCCCACTCCTCTTTTGGCCCTAGGGATTGTGAGATAAAGGGGGTGGGAGAGTAAAGCAGTGAAGCAATTGAACATCTCTCTCCCCATTTACTATTAGGTAAATAGTAAGCTCCAAGAAGCAGTTAGGACTTGGGAGGTGGCCACCTTACAGGCTGCCTTAAACTAAGCTGGGTCACAGTCAAACCAACCAGAGAATGCAATGAGCTCAGACAGCAGAAACTCTGAGGTCATCCTTTCCTGAGGCATGCTTGGTTCCCTTGTGCACAGACAGATTTTAGAAGAGTTAGGAAAATTGGCAAAGCGGGTGTCCCTATATTAGGGAGGGTGAAACAGTTCTGTAGCAGGAGTTGCAAGGGAGACCTCCCCAAATTAGGGCCTAATGATAGTCACAGCCAGACCTCATAAGGGTCTCTAACACCAATAGGAGCTGAGGTGAGGCAGAGTCAGCCAAGGGTCACTGCTGAGCCCTGCCAAGCCCAAGCTAAGACCTACTAGATGGAAAGTTACACTGACCACAGACCTCAGCTGTTGGATGCCAGTGAGGCAAGCAGCACCTGTGTTGACAAGGAGGTACCCCAGAGACAGAAGGAGGGGACATTGCTCCTGAGAGCCCTGACTCTACCTTTATGGACCTTGAGGTCCCACCAGTCATACTCCTCCTCCTCATTCATTCATGCAGCCCTGCCTTTAAGCCACAGCTGGAAGGCTTTCAAAGAGATTAGAATTTTTTTTTTTTTTTTTTAACAAAAAAAGACATTAAATACTTGTTAAAATAGACTGTTTACATTATGGATCAAACTGAATTCCTAAGTTTAACTACATTTTTGGTAAATTTTTCTTACTTACCTTTTGAGAAACCAGATTGTTTACTGATAAAATACTAAGCCTTCCATTTTTTGCTCTTGTCATTTGCTCCTGTCATTTAGTGACTCACACACATAATGCCTAGCAGTAGCTGAACAGCTGGCCTTTCCTAGGATATGGGTATTTTAATAGGTCATTCTTATTGGTCCAACTTTGTATATTGGAGGACTTAATTTTAAGGTTTAGAAAAATTGTTGGCAAACTATAGCCCACATGCCAAGTCCAGCCTACTGTCTGTTTTTCTAAATAGAGTTTTACTGGAACACAGTCATGGTCATTTGTTTACATATTGTCTGTGGCTGCTTCAGGGTTATCGTGACAGAGTTGAGTCGTTGCAATAGAGACCATTTGGCTTGCAAAGCTAAAAGTGCTTATTATTTGGCTTTTTATAGGATGTGTATCAACCCCTGATGTAGAATAATATATGGTTTTATTAAGCATCTTGTCCAGTGCCCTTTCTGGAGAGATAAGGGCACAGGCCTGAGAAGTTAAGGTACACATCCAAGATCACACAGAATGCAAGAGGAGAGACCAGGATGACAAACAGTGGAATTTTAAACATGGTGAAAGGCAAGTGGGGAAATCTGTACAGAGTTGAGGTCGTTTGAACAGTCTCATCTTAAATAATGCCCCCGAGACTGCATGATTATTGTGAAAAAGCTTACTAACAAACTCAAGAGGAAAATAAAAATAATAAATGAAAATCCCCTTCAACCTGTGTAATCACCTGGATTTTATGACAGTGAAAAAGACTCGGTTCAATTAGTGGCTCTATGTCCCCAATACTCATAAAACCTGCATTTTGGGACATTCATATGTTCTTGTTATATATTAGATAAATGAGTCCCCAAAGACAGTCTAATGTGTCAAGTTACGTAGTTTAGAGATTTGGAAAAGAACCTAAAAAACTGATTGCTGGACTCCAAAATGAGACTCCAACAACTAGGGGCGGGGGTTGTTTGTAACCCTGATCTGCTCTCAAAGGCTGTCAGAGAACAAGGGCTACATGATTTAGTGTCACCTCCCAGGCTCTTGCAGAAACACTGAGGAACAGAACATAGACCAGCTGGCACATTGCTCCCTCTGTCTGTCATTCCATTGAGTCTTCTCTACCTGCTTTCATTTTACTTCCTAACCTCATGCTCACTTTTTACCTCCTGTAGTTACTGGCCCTGCCACTCTGTTGAAATAGGGAGAAGGGTTTTCAGCCCTCACCTCATTTGACCTCTCTGAGATATCTGACATTTTTGCCCATGCCCTTTTGAATAATGTCTTTCCTCCCTTGGCATCTTTAATGCCCTGTTCATGTGATTCTCCTGACTTGTTGCCTCTCTCCAGGCTCATCTTTCATCTGTCCTCTATTCTCAGAGGTGGGCTATTCCTCAGGGTTACAATACCTATCTTCTTTCTATCTCCTATATATTCACCTAGGAAATTTACTTATGCTCAGAGCTTTAACTACTAGCTAACTGGGGTTGTCTCCCAAATCTGCGTCCAGTCCATATGTCTCTTCTGAACGATAACATTTATTTTCATTTGTCCACAGAACACCTGTAGTCTATGTGCCACAAGTATCTCAAACTCAGAAAGTCCAAAGCTGAAACTATCATCTTTTTCCTACACCTGATACCTTCTCTAGTATTCTAAACTTATTGCCCATCTACCCAGCTCTCTCCAGTGGTTCCCTGGCTCTACAAAGAATGACGTTTCTAAATTCCACAAAGCCTTCCTTGACTTGGCTCATGCTAGCTGCCTTGTATACGTGGCCTCCATTCTGCAGACCCTTGCAGTTTCTTGCTTTTCTCCTTACCATATTTCTGTTCCTTTGTTCTCCTTGGAATCACTTCCCTGTTGTTAGTTCAATAAGCATCTATTTAGCTTCTAAGATTCAGTTGCAGCCCTACTTTCTCTGTAGTCACCCAACAAGACACCAGGCACTAAAAGGAAAGACCAGAATTCTTACTTCCTCACCTTTGCACTTTGAAGAGCTCTGGAATTCATCATCCTGACAGAGCAACTATGTGGTAGCAACCTGCTCCTTTTGGGTAAGGCTCTAGCTGACTGCACAGTTTGTTGTGGAATTTTCCAGTTCTCCCACCCATCTGGGATTGTCTTACTAGCCTAGCTTTAATAACTGTGGGCCAAGTGAGTGGTAATTCTTGGAGTAATTTAGTCAGAGTGTTGTCACTGAACATTCTTCTAGAGAAAAGAAGGCAATAACTAGAATGGGGACAGTCTGGTTAGGAGCAGAGTATAACACGTTATTCAGCATTTAGTACATTATAAAGAGGTAGCATAGTGGGGTTAAAGAGCATAAAGTCTGGAGTCAGGAGGATTGAGTTTGAATTCTGGCTCAGCTACTTACTAGCTTTGTGACTCTGGACAAGTTTCTCTGCCTCTCGGTGCCTCAGTTTCTTCATCTGTAAAATAGAGATGGTGATAATAGCACCTCTCAGATAGGTTTGTGGTAAAGGGTATATGTGTGTATGTGAATATGTATATGTATATATCTGCACACACATGTCACTTGGAATACTGCCTACTATTTAATGTGTCGCCTCTTACTATTTTTAGCTTGTTGGATGACGAAGGGGCAAACCAAATTCAGTAGCCTTGAGAAAGATCATTTTCAACCAGAGCATTGAGTGGTTTCCCTCTTTTACACCAGTAAAAACAACCAAACTCTCAACTCTCCAATTAAACTGCACACTGAATAACAAGCTTATATACCTTGTGTTTGTTTAGTCCTTTATACTAGGCAAATAACTTTCACTTACTGTTACATGAGGTTGCAATAAAAGCAAGAAAAGAATAAACAGACTTTTGAACATACAATTCTTTATTTTATGTTTAAATACTTTGATGAACGTCCCCTTAAATAGAGAAGCAATTATAGAAACCTCAAACACTAGGAGCACTGTTAACATGAACCACTGTGCTCCTCAGTATACGTGATCTCTATGGCATTTGCTGCTCACAGCCACCAAATCCCAGGAGGTAGCATAGATAGGTATATTGCTCTCATTTTCAGTATAAGAAAACAATTAAAAAATTAACATACAAGTTCCATTTTCTGACTGCCTGTCTGATGTACATTCCATTGTTCTTCAAAAAAATTTAACTTTGTTTTGTGTGTATAATTTTTTTTCAAAAATCAGGCTGTGCTGAATCAATTGACACCCTAGAGATCTGTCTAGAGGCCCTCAATGCCTTTTTGATAACTTTTCCCAAATTTGAGAAATTTTTATGGTAAGTTTTATATCTTCATTGTTATTGACGGTGACCAAGAACCCTAGTGGTACAAAGAAACTAGGGAGAGCTAGGGGATACCAAGAAGTAGAAAATAGTGCAACAACAACAGAAACAGACTTACTATCTATTTGCCTGTTGCTGCTTAGCCAATGCTTTGTTGCATGGTGTTACCATGTCTGTCTCTGCATCTACTTCTCTCTATTGCTATGCCACCATGATGTCTTGCCTGAATTGCTATGGTATCTTCCCAACTGATCTCCCTAAAGCCACTCTCACACACTTCTAATATATTCTCCAATTTGTTGCCAGAGTTATCTTTTCAAAATGCAAATCTGATCATGCCACTCTTCTTTATTTAAATCTGTTCAGTGGATTTTTTTTGGTCTTGAATAAAAGCAAAATTCCTCATCTGGGGCTAAAAGATGCTGCATCATCTGGCTCCACCTGCTTATGGTAGAGATTGCAAGCTGTTCAGTAATTCTTATTCCTCTTGTTCCTGTGACAGATGGTTTACAGTTTCCAGATTCCCTGTTAGGACCTAGCCCATAAATGCCTTCGGTGTGCATTACTCATGATCCTGCCAGGTGACTTAGGTGGTGATACTCATGATGACTTTGAAAGCCGCATCTTGAAGATGAAGAGTAGTATCAGCATGAATCTCTGAAGTGGATCCCCAGGATCTTTCATTATTGCCCTTGACCTGTGTTTTCTTGGAAAGTTATATGAGAAAGAAATACATACTTATAAGCTATTATGGGGTCTACTTGTTGCTACAGGCAAGTCTACCATAATTAATATGTCACATCTTCTGTCTCATCTATCCACAATACTGCCCATACCTCATTTCTCCACATCAGCTGAATAAATCTTTCAGTTCCTCATCCTTGCCATGTTCCTTTATCCCAGGTGATCTTTGCATATGCTATTAACCCTTCCATTAACACTTTCTGGTTAAATCCTGCTTATCCTTCAGGTCTCAGCTCAGGTATAACCACTTCCTGGAAGCCCTCTCTGAACTCAAGTCCCACTATTAGGCTCATCTCTCCATGTACTTCTCCATAGATCCTGTCATGGTTGTGGCTATGCATTTGTGATTGTGCTTACTTAATTATCTTATGCTCCTTCACTAGAGTGTAAATCCATGAGGGCAAGGACAGTGTTTGTTTGGGTTATTTAGCATCTACGTAGTGCCTTGACATAGAGACAATCAGTAATACTTGCTGAATGCATGAGTCAGATTGTTGATTTTAAAACATTTAAAAATGTTTTAAAGTAAAATTTATAGCTTTAAGTTATGATACAAAAATATTTTTTCTCAACATATAATGTTACTTGGATACTTTGTGTTTAATGGCTTTTAATAATTGCTGACATGTCCTAAGATCATAATTTCAGGAAAACGAAGAGATTTGATGTGACAACTCTTGATGTGGCAGCCCTTTACCCAGCTGCAATGGTTTAGCTTACTTGCCCTTAGCATTTTACTTTCCCTCATAGTTGATAACCAAATGCAATTTATGGACAGTATATTTCTTACTGAAGAACCTTCTGGTTTGGGAAAATATAGTAGGTGTAGTTGTCCATTTTCATGCTGCTGATAAAGACATACCCAAGACTGGGTAATTTATACAGAAAAAGAGGTTTAATGGACTCACAGTTCCACGTGGCTGGGGAGGCCTCACAATCATGGTGGATGGCAAAAGGCACGTCTTACATGGTGGCAGGCAAGAGAGAATAAGAGCCGAGACAAAGAGGAAACCCCTTATAAAATCATCAGATCTCCTGAGACTTATTCACTACCATGAGAACAGTATGGGGGAAGCTGTCTCCATGATTCAGTGATCTCCCACCAGGTTCCTCTCACAACATGTGAGAATTATGAGAGCTACTATTCAAAATGAGACTTGGGTGGGGACACAGCCAAACTGTATCACTAGTGAATGAGATATACAAAGAATAAGTTATATTCTGGCTATAGTTTAGTGTAGTGAGGATAGAAAGAACATGGGCTTTGGATGAAATAGAGCTGGAAGCTTAGTCTCTAGTTAGAGTTGTAAGATATGTAACTATATCCCCTGGAACATTTCAGACATGCTTATTCTAAAGAAATATTTATTGTTTGAAATACATATTTAAGTAGCCATCCTGTATTTTTATTTGTTAAACCTGGCAACCCTATTTCTAGTTCTGCCACTTACCAGAACTTGGATAGGAATTTTACCTTGAGAGGATTAAGGAAGAGACACTATTTGAAATGCTTAGCATAGTGGCAGATACTATGTGCTGGCACTTAGTGTTCCAAAAATATTTATTCTTTTTCAGATTCCACATGTAAGTGAGCTCAGGTAGTATTTGTTTTTCCGTGTCTGGCTTATTTCACTTAGCATTATGTCCTCCAGATTCAGCCGTGTTGTCACAAAAAAGGCAAACTCAAAGAAATAGAAAGTAGAATGGTGGTTACCAGAGGCCGGTGGGGTGGGAGGGGTGATGGAGAAAGGGGAGATGTTGGTTAAAGGGTATAAAGTTTGAGTTAGACAGAAGGAAGAAGTTTAGTAACTTATTGTACAGCATGGTGACTATAGTTTGCTTATTTCAAAACTGCAAAAAGGGTAGATTTTAAATGTTCTTACCACACAAAAATGATAAGTACATGAGGTAATGAATATGCTAAATAGCTAGATTTAGTCATTCTACAATGCATGTATATATAAAAACATTACCCTGCACCTCATATTTATATACAGTTGTCAATTAAAAATGAAATGAAACAAAAACATTCCAAATGAAAAAATAAAAAATAAAATTAGCAATATTTTAAAAATTTATTCTTATTAATATATGTAAAAATGAAAGTTACTTTTGTTACAATAATAGATTCCATTATTTGTAAACACAGGAGCTACCATCCTGTGCCATATTATATACCACGTATTGTTCTAAGAAGCCCTTCACATGTATTATTCTATTCAATTTTTTTCATCCCATAAAACAGATATGACATTATGTCCACTGTGCAGATGAGACACAGAGAGTTTCGGTCATGGCCGATGTCATACTGCTCACGGTGGTGCAGCCTCGGATCCCACTGTCACACTCCTGAGTCTGCTTCCTCACCACCAAGCCACAATTTCTGCCTGTGACAAGAAAGGCTGGGTCCATTATGGATGAACATCCTTTCATGTTTGACAGGACCACTTCCCCTTAGCCCCTTTGTACCCTGGGGCATTGGTGATGCTGCCCACTTGATAAATCAACCATCCCTTTTGCACCCAGAGATGATTTTATAGAAATCTACATACACTTTACTAGATTTACATGTTAACACTAAAAGAAAAACAGTGTTCTCTGTTTGCCTTTTAGTTGAGGCAACCCTTTGGTTTTATAGGCTTGTTTTAGTAAGTAATTATTCTGGTAATGCCAAGGCCTCCTTTATTGAGTCATAAATGCATCCTGGACAACTCAAAATAACAAGCAGGCCTTTTCCTTTGGGCCTAGCAGGCACACACTGTTTGGCTAGATGTGAGTTGGCTTGCCTGCCTCTGCAGGTTTTTCTCTCTTTCTGGAAAGCTCCTATGAAACCATGTGAAGGGGGGAAGAGGATCAGATAATTGGGATCTTTAAGACGGTTATTATGAAAAATGTTCTGGAACCAATTCAAATACCAATCAGAAACCACATTGTTCAACTAAATCACTTTCAGATGCCGTATAAGACACAAAATACAATTATTTCCAGTTTAAAAATATAATGTTCCTTAAAAAAAACACAGTATTTTATTTTATTATTTAAAAAAAAATCTGCCTTGGCTGGATTTCAGACCCGTCACAGATGATGTACAGACAGGCTTTGTGCCTTTCCCTTTGGATTCGGGGCCTGTAGACCTCACTGTAATGTATTTAAAAGTTCCTTAAAATGGATGTGACAGCTGTTTTCTTTGTGTATTACAGAAATATACAGAGTTCAGAGGCTCCATGGCTACACTTTGGGCATGTATGTCATTACAGGAATGAAAAAAAGATGATGGCCAAATGCTGTATTAAAATCCCATTAGAAATGCCGGGAGGAATTTATGGCCCCAATTTCTTTCATCTGACAAGTATCAGTTTGGTGAAAGTTTTCTTTCTTGCTCTTTCCTCCCTCCCTCCCTCCATTTCTCTCTCCTTCCCTCCATTCCTTCTTCCCTTCCTCTCTCTTTTACTACCTTCCAATTCCTTACTTGGCCACAGAACGTCCGACTGTTGTCTTTACTACTGAAAAGGCAATATTATCAGATTTCTGTCAATATTTGCTCCTCTTTCTTGTTTTGTACATTAGACACCTTAAGGTCCCTTTCCCGGATATTTTTTCCCACTGAGGATTCACTGAACCCATGATTGTTTGTCTCAGCCATCATTACTGTGATGAGGAGTAAGGGGTGAACACACCATGTGACCTCAGGAATGATTTCTGTTACAGCAGTTCCCATGTGATCCATCAGGCTCTGAGCATGAATTTTAATGGGCTCAGAACCACTTCTCTACTCTGAGGTCACTGTCTTTCACAGTGAATCTTCCACAAACTGATTGGAACCTGAAGAATTTGCTCTGTCAAGAGAGGTATGGATTTTTTGCCTTCAGACCTCTAGGGCATGCTGTCACCCTCTGTGAAACAGGAGGGAAATACCAAACCATTACCTGGTTGAGTATAGAGTTACTTATGAATTAACATGGAAAAACTCAGGCCACAAAGCTGCTACAAGGTCTGACAACAGGATCAATAGGAGCCTGGAGGTTTCATTCTGGTCTGGCTTTGCCACTTACAAGCCATGCGGTCATGGGCAAGTTGCTTTATCTCTGTTTGTTCAGTTTATTAAATGGTAAAAAAGAGGACTGGCTTTGAATATCTCTGATTTTGTGGAACTAGCCCAACAGGGCAGATGGGAAGATGAAATATTGCTGTGAGATAGTGTCACCAAGGATACACAACAGGTTTTTTTCCCCAAATGTCTAGTAGGGGAAAAAGGATAAATGATTCTATACTTCAGGGAACTGAGAGTCACTGATAACACCTCTGTTCACTATCTAATGTTTTGTTCATCTCTGTTAACCAGCCCCAAAGCCATTTAAGGCCAAGGATGGTGCCACTCATCTCTGTATTCTCACCTCTGTGCCTGTCATGTGTAGGAAGAAAAGTATAAACCTTAGGTGGTAGGGAGAATGAGGAAAGGGGAGGAGGAGGAGAAATCCAAAAGGTAAGCGGAAAACCACGGGAGCAAATCAAGGCAGGAAATCAGAGAAATCAAGGCCAGAGAGCATCACAGGAAGAACAGGTCGCTACCAGTGCTGAATGCCACAGGTAGGCAAACACGTGCTGCAGAAAGGCTGAACAAAAGGCCCTGCAGCTGGGGAATATCAGTGGTCAGGCTATGGAGACTAGAATAGTTCCTCTATTGTCACTTCACCTTGCAACTTAAAAAAATATACACAGGCTGGGCGCGGTGGCTCACACCTGTAATCCCAGCATTTGGGGAGGCTGAAATAGAAAGACTGAGCCCAGGAACTTGAGACCAGCCTAGACAACATAGTGAAACCTTAACTCTACAAGAAAAAGAAAAAATTAGCGGGGGGTACTGGAGCATGTCTGTAGTCCCAGCTATTAGGGGGGCTGAGGTGGGAGAATCACTTGAGTCTAGGAGGTCAAGGCTGCAGTGAGCCGTGATGGCAGCTGTGATGGCACCACAGCCTGGGCAACAGAGTGAGATCCTGTTTAAAAAAAAAAATTATTCAACATATATATATATACAGAAATAGGCTTTTTCGTTTTCATTTTTATAACTTGGGAAATTTTATACAAATATTTCTATGTATCTTGCTTTTTAACTTTTCAAATGCTATGAAACTCCTCCAGGTCATTTGGGAGAGATCTAAATTCTCTAACTCAATATATTTTAAAATAATATTTGACAAAATTTGTATATATTCAAGATGTACAACATGATAATGTGTTATACATAAACGTTGTGTTACAGTTACCACAATCAAATTAAACAGCACATCCATCATCACCCACATTTACCATTTGTGTGTGTGTGGGGGGGGGCAGGATGTGTGCATAATAAGGACACTTAAAATCTAGTCTTTCATCAAATTTCAAATAATCAAAAACTAAAAGCATTATTATCTCTAGAAAACAGGAAGATGGCACTGTCACTTACGGTTGAATAAATGAAATATTGAAGAAGTTAATTTCACCAAATACTACACAGTAATAGAAGAAAAATATTGTGAACCCAAAATATCTCAGAGAAGTCTCAGTCAATTTAGAAAGTTTATTTTTCCAAGGTTAAGGATGCGCCTGTGACACAATCTCAGGAGATCCTGAGAACATGTGCCCACGATGGTTGGGGTACAGCTTGCTTTTATACATTTTAGGGAGACATGAGACATCAATCAATATGTGTAAGATGTACATTGGTTTGGTTGGATAAGGCAGGACAACTTGAGGTGGGGGCTTCCAGGTTATAAGTAGACAAGACACAAAGGTTGCGTTCTTTTGAGTCCTTGATCAGCTTTCCACTGAATACACAGTTGAGTCTGGCTCTGTGAATCTCCATTTTTACATAAACAATAGGGCAGAGGAAGTAATCAGGATATGCATTTGTCTCAGGTGAGCCTCAGAGAGATGACTTGGATTTCTTTCTGACCTTTGTCCACAAGGAATTTCCTTGCTGGCAAATTGTGAGAGAGATATGTAGCTTTTTATCTTTGTAGCTATCTTATTTAGAAATAAAATTGGAGGCAGGTTTGCCTGATGTATTTCCTAGCTTGACTCTTCCCTTGGCTTAGTGACTTTGGGGTCTTGGGATTTATTTTCCTTTCAGTGTCAAATCTATACTCCTGAGGTGTCTTTTAGTTCCCATTCCCTTTAGACTATTAATATAGTCTTACTAACATGAAATGGGCTACTTAGTGAACAGGGACAGAACGGTCTAGGAACTGGCTAAGAGTATGTCAAGATTCAGCAGATCAATGTACATAACACTGTAAGCTTACTTCCCATGACATCCCTGAATGAAATAAAAGGAAAAATTCAAACTGCTTGGTAGTAAAGAATTGGAAAAATAGCAGAAGATTAGAATCAGTAGTAAATGACAAATGGGACATATACTTGATGATCATTATGTTCAAATGACTATCTCAGCAGAGCATGCTGTATCTACAGAAAGGATTGGCTTAAGTAAAGCTATTATGATGATTAAATATTAACTTCAAATTAGAGACCAGCTCCAAAACAGAAAAAGAAAATGTTTTTAAGCAGTACCCTTTGTATAATCTGGTATCTGTTTTGAGGAATAACAGAGTACATTCTGAGAAAAAAAAAACTGGAAACACCTAAAGGGTAAGTAAATCAGGAGCCAGAAGTATGGGTTTCTGCATTAAAAACTGTATCAGAAAAATTAGATTCTTTTTTTGGGTAATAGTTTATAACACTAGTGAGGAAAACAAGTAGACTAAATGTTATTTATTAGAGTTTGTATAGACTATCTGGTTCAGAAATTGCAAGATATATTTTTTATTTATTTTGAAAGTTAGTTTCAATTGGCATAGAAATAAGAACCAAGAAAGGAAGAAGTCAAGGTGTTAGAGTTTAGGAAGCAATATGTTTTACATCTCTTTCTTATAAATATTTTCATTGCTTCTCTGAAAGAAAAATAAACTGGAACATTAATGAAATTGGCATTTAAAACCCTAGTTTGAGAGTGATAGTGAACACTAAAAAATTGGCAGAATTGAGAGATGAAATTATTTCTCTTCCTTTTCTGGATTTTACGAGGGATTAGAAGAAGAAAAATTATCTATTCATTTATTCATTCAAACACTTATTTCTCCATGGTCACATTGGTACCATAAAAAGTGTAACACAAAGATCTAAAACAAAATAGCTATTCTTTATTATTTAAATTTTCTTCATCTTAATTTTCTTATCTGTATAATGGAAATCATGACCACTATTTCTGAGAGTTATCGTGAGCATTAAATGTGCTGATCTGTGTAAAATAGCACAATGCTTAGCAGATAGGAGTGATGTTAATAACAAACATTATTGAGCACTTACTATGTGCTGGGTTATCTGTTAAATTTTTTTGTATACAGTAATTCATCTGATGCTCACAACAACCTTATGGTGGATGGAGTCATCTTAATCTCATTAAAGTTGAAGAAACTGTTGTTTAGAGATTTTAAGTAACTTGCCCAAGTTTGTAAGTAGTTTGGCTGAGGTTCAAACCCAGAGAGTCTGACTCCATTGCTCATACCTGGGAGCTATTATGGTTATTATTACAACTACTAGGCTGAGCTGAAATTGCAGCAATAGGAATTTAAATTCAGACATAACGTTCTTAACTGTAGAGATTAGGGGAAAAATGGAATGGAAGTTTTTAAAGTATGAAAATCCTTTGAGACTTTTAAGCACATCCCAGACATCAGCTGGGGTCCTACTATCCCTTGGAGACTTAGGTCAATTTGGTTTAAAATTTCAATGGTACTGATAAAAGTTTAGAGCTACTTCTACAATTTATGTGAATTTTCAGTGACTTCCTTATTCAAGTTTTCTTTTTATTATATTCACCCTGCATCATTCAGACACAAATTCTACTTTCCCCAAAAATGTCATTAGTTTAGTGGTTTTACTGAAGATCTCAGAGGTTATGGGAGAAGTAACATCATACACAGTATTATTAATTTCCTAACCTTATCTCCATTCTCCCCCATTTTACACAAGAGCAAATATACTTGACAAACATGCTGATTTCAAGCACCTAGTAACCAGGATCCCAGGCAGGATTCTCCCTATTGGTAGATAGGCTGATCATGCCACTGCAGGTGAGGAGACAAACCTTAAGATATTCTTCTTAAGCCTTGAATTTTCTTTCCATTAACAAAAGAAAAATAAAACCAGACTCATCAAAACTAATGTAAGTCAATCCTCCTGTAAAGTCCTATTGAAAGGTCAAGAGGTCGAAACCAGAAACAGTAAGATTACATTAAAAGTTAGAAATGTTAGCTGGGCATGGTGGTGCACCTAGAATCCCAGCTACTCAGGAGGCTGGGGCAGAGAACTGCTTGAACCCGAGAGGTAGAGGTTGCAGTGAGCCAAGATCATACCACTCTACTCCAGCCCGGGCAAACAAGACTCCATTTCAAAACAAACAAAAAGTCAGAAATGTTTCAAAAGCATTCATTTTTATGGACCACAGGGAGGGGATTCCTTGCCATCTGATTTCCAGTTGGGTTGGGCCAAAGAGAAACCCTGGCAGGAGATTGGAAAGAGGGAAGAGAATGAGGTCAAGTTGTTTATTACCTCAGTCTCCCTTTTGGACACTAAGTGATCATTAAACTGATGCCAGAAGTCCAGTCAGTCAACTCCAGGGAGAAAATTGGCAAGAGAGAGATCTTTGCAATGTTTTATGCTCCTGTGGATATATAAGCACATATCAGTGTAGCCAACTAAATACATAGCTTCCCTTAGCTTTGACACATGTAAAACTTTTTTTCAAAATTCATATTGAAAGGAATGTTAGAAACTAGTTTCTTCTTTTCAAGGGAATTGTCTTTATAATAGGGCCTTAATGAAATACTTTAAGGCTCTCTTGTCTCCAGGCAATCTGCATAAAAGCAGATTGGTACAGAGAGATCTGGGTTCCAATTCAGACTTGGTATCTACTAATGTAATGAAAGGAAGGTTTACAATAGTCAAATCATGTATTCACCGTGCAATTCATCATTTAATATATAGTTATTGAGTATCTAGTTGTATCAGGCCCTGTGCTAGGCACTGAGAGAACAGCAGTGAACAACACACTCCCTACTTTCAGGGTGCTTACATTTCAGTGGGAACAAAAAAAAATCTGTAATATTCTAAAAGAAAAATAAGGCAGGGTAAGAGGACAAAGAATTATAGGGGAGGGGCTCCAAGATAAGGTGACACGTGAACAGAAATCTAAATAGAATGAGGGAGGGAGTCATGTGAAAATTTAGGGGAAGAATGTCTTAGGCAGAGGGAACCACCAATTCAAAGGGTTTGAGATTGGAGTGTGCTTGGTGGGTTTCAGGAACAGAGCAGAAACCAGAATGATGGCTGCAGCTGACTAAGGCAGAAATGGGTAAAAGATGAGATCAGAGAAGTAACCTTACTTTCCTTCTCCAGCAAATTCACCTCATTTTACTTTTGCTACTGAATTGTTGTGAGATCTTGAAGTTTGAGGGCAGTGTTTATAAAGTGACTAATATGAGTATTTCTCATGTGGTAAGTCCTGATGGTTCTGACATGGGGTAGGGGTCACACCTTATTTCTACATTTCTCTAGACTCCTTTCCCATCCTTGTAATAGGCCCAGAAAAAAATTCATATTGCTCAAAGAGAGTAAGAAATATTTTATTTTTAAGTCACAGCCTGGTTTCTAATCAAGTGAATTTTTTTTGGCATGATTAGAAGTGAATTTCTTTAGTTTCAAATTAGTTTCCAGCTTTTCTTTATTCCATTATGATTTATGTGGCCACACATGCTTTCTTTAACCTTCCATTATTTCTCTGGATTTATGTTTTGGCTAGTGAATCAGTCCTACCCACCATAACATAAAGAACTCTTACAGATTTTTAAGGAAGTTTTTCACTTATAGAAAGTAATAAAAGTATTAATTTCCTTTTCAGATTATTTAAATGGATCATAAAACAGCCTCATTTACTGAGCTTACATTTCCTTGTGTCCCAAATAACCAAGAGAGGGTGCATGGTCTAGGGCACTAAAGTGTTTATGCACACTGGTGGTCTGAAAGGTTTAATGTCTCTTCCTGGAGTGATTAATTTAAAGCAGGGCAATACTGGCTCAACATTATTATTTCATCTTAAGTACATCTGGAAATCCAGAGTGAGCCATTGTTTTAACTCTGTTGGAGAAAAAGAAATGCATGCTCATAATTTTTACCTATTACTAAAGCAATTCTTCAATTGCTTCTCATACCTAGGAGGCAAAGCTCATATCACCTTGAACGGGAGACAGGAAGTGGCAGAGTCATTTCTGTCTATTGATGAGGCAAGGACTTAGGGAGCAGAGTAATCAGAGTTCAGTGAGGCATGAGGCTTCTATAATTTTATAAACTGAGCAAAAAACTGAGAATTTATTCATAAAGAAAAAAGAAATCCCAAGAAATAACAACTAAAAATTGTGGCTAATATTATAAACATCACAAAATCAAGAAAAGTAGCATAATATTTTAAATTAATTAACTCCCTCACAACTATGCATTCTTCTTACATTTTTGACTACATACTCTTCGATGGGACTTTATTACTAATAAGATTCTGTAATATTTTATACATAGAAAATACAAAGATATCTTAGTCTTTCTTTTAGCATAGTTGATTGAAATTTACTTTTTATTACTCACGGTTTGGATGACCATAACTGTGGCTTACTACAGAGATGTATTTGCTGTTTATTGTACTGCTTCCAGATTGTACTCTAGCAGTATAGGAATTGTGATAATTCTAGTATTCTATTTCCCATAATTCCCATTAACTGGGAAAATAGTTATCATGTATTTATATCTGTGCATACTACATTTTATATCTGTCAGGAGAGATCACCAATCTTGACTAGACATCTATAGAAAACAAATCACTGATGAGAAACTAAAAGTTTATGCAATTGATGACTGGAAAAATTGTCTTCATACTGGCCTCTGGCTTTATACATTCCATGCTGCTTTTGCCCTCCATATCCCATGTTCTCCCAGCACCAATGCCATGGACCTGTTCATATCGCAGTGTAACCTCCAGCCCTGCACCTTTGTAATGAACTGGGAAGAAAGCACAAGTAGCAGTAGGAGCCACCTTGGATTCGACTTCTAATTCACCATGGCTAGCAATAACTTCAAAGACACAGAATTGGCTATAGACTCAAGCCAACTGTCCACCCCTCTCCCTGCACAGGAGAGGAAGTATGTGGGAAAGAAAGTCAGATGGAAAGAGATAGTGGTCTCAACTGATTGTGGTTAAAATATCCTACTTTTGCAAATTTTACAAAAACCTATGACTGTGGCCTCCTAGGGCCTTGGATGAAGGCCAGGTAACTCAACAGCCACCCAGAAGCTTAAGCATCCATAACTTCACTGTGAATCTTCCTCCAGGGTAGAACATAAGAAAGGGTTTTACTCCCTCACCCTATCATCACAAGAGCACTAGAGAAGAGCTCCTACTCAAAACTAGTTCTTCACTGTGATCTAGTTGCTAATACCTCCAATTAGCTAATGAAATTAGATGTTGTCTATAACTTTGTTCCAGTGTTTATTCAGAAAATTCAATAGGTGGCACTTCCCATGTGATTTTTAGAAAGTGTTGAATGTCTGAGTGAAAATAATGATAGGAAAGGATAAAATCAATTTATTTTCTGTCTATCCAATGATAGGATTCCTTTCCACAGAGATTGTAAAATATGTTCTCACAGTTTTAATTTTGATTTTTTAACTTTTCTATAGATTTTATATTTTTTCTTTTCACTCTTCTCTATTTTCATCTCAAGTGATAGGCTTTCTTAGCAATGGTTTCGGTTCAGAAACACATGCTGAGAAAATGAGTTCTTGATTGTATGTATTGATAGAGCAAAACCAGGGATAGGAAAACCTGGAGTTCTTGATTGTACGTATTGCTAGAGCAAAACATGGGTAGGTAGGTTATGGTACTACGTTTTGGGGCATGCTGTACTTTGAGGAGTCTTTCACTGTAGAGATTAAGGTAGGTAGGCAATACAGGGGAAAACGTGCCCCTGATACACACACATGCACGCATGCACACACAGCTGGGTCTGAGTCCCTATCTTCCATAAGTACCCTTTTAATGACATTCTGTATTTTTTCCTCCTATTTAAGCCTGTCTGTGATGTATATTTTAACTTAATCCATTTAGATAAGAAGTTGGCACCCTGTGCTTAGGTATGGTATTTTGTTGGCTACTGTCACATGGTTGAACATACAGCAAGCACAAGGTTAATCCACTCACTTGGAAATAGTGGCAACTCTTCTTGACATAACTGTGTCCTATAGAGTCCGTTTGTATTTTGCTGCCATTTTAGAAATTTGGCTCTCCTTAGACCAGAAAGGAAATAAGCCACTGCAAACTTTCTTTTCTTTTCTTCTTCCTTTTTTTAAATTTTCAGTGAGAGTTTCCAATTAAAAGGAGTAAGGAAGAACAGGACATATTTTCTATAAGAACAGAAAATGCTACATGGTGCTTACCCTACCTGTCTGATCTCTCTGTTAGGAATATAAGCTTCCCAAGACAGAGAGTGTTTTTCTTATCAGGTATCTTCTTTGTTGCTCTCATGCCCCTTAAGAGAATTTTGACAGACTATGTTGTTTTTCATATGCAAGTGATCAAAAATACATAAAAATTATAATTTTTAAATATCAAAAACAAAGTTGTATTGGAGATGCTTTTCTTAGTGTCATAGGTGGTCAGGGTTTATGGCGCTTTGATTAAATGAGGTGACACAAACATTTCAAATTATTCCTTTGTTTGACATCCCAGAGATTATTACATCACAAGACAACACATAGTTCCCACAGGGCTAACAAAGCGAATGGGAAGGAGAGGGCTATGAAGAATTCATGGAAGGCACCTAGGCAGATTACTTTCAGGAAAGAGTGGATGTGGAAAGCAAGTACTTGCAAATTGATTTTCTTAGTATAGTTTGTGTTTGCATGTCTTCTGAAAGGTTTTATGTACTCCTAAGAGTAAGTATACCTGTTTGAAGAAGCTGCTCAATATAGTTCTTAAAATAGTCTACAAACATTTTACTCAAGCATAGTGAGAAATAACAGTACAGCAAGAAATGTGAGTGGGAATGATTAGAAAGACCTCCTTGAGGCCTTGGTAGTGGGAGGAGCACAGTGGCAGGGGCTCTTTTTAGATGTGCTTTAATCATCAGGAATTCTGATACAATTACATTTTGACTATGATATATAAACTTCCTTTGATTACCATTGCCAAATATTCTTTACTCTTCACAAAGTAATGCCTTTTAAAACTTTTTAACTGTCAAATAATAATTACATTGATATAGGGGGTACATAGTGATGTTTTGATACATGTTTACATTGTGGAATTATTTAATCAATCTATTTAAATTTAGTGAAAAAAGCAGAAGCTATTAATCTCAGCCTTGGTGGCTTCTCTTAATTTATACTTACACAGGAGGCCCTATTCATTATGAAATGTCACAGACTCTCACAAACAAGAGAAGAAAATGTGAAGAAACCCCTCAAACAAAATGAACTAGGTTAATTCATACTGACAAACGTGACTCACTTAAAATTCTTCCTAATATCAGTTCATGATTTACTTCAAAAGTTCTAAATATTTGAAAATGTACAATAATTTAAATTATTTCAATGTATATAGCAAATAAACCATGCTATTAAAATAAAGGAATCATGTTCATTTCAGAAAAGTGAAAAACAGCAAGATCTTACTGTAAATCAACTGTTTGTTTTCAATTATTTGGCATGAGGTCTTACATATTTTTAACGTACGTGTTAATTCGCTTTGATACCCTGTTACAAGAGTTTTGAAACATTGTGAGAAAAAGTGTTCTTATAGCACTTTGGCAATGGGAGCCTCACCGCACTCTGTTACGTGATATCCCATCTAGGTTTTAGTTAAACCTGGAAACATCTTTGTCCTTAGGTGAAGCAGCAAGTCTTGCTTAAGCAAAGCTGGTGAAGTCAGAGCCTGGTCCAAGGCTCCAATGTGTTTGTGGGGGAAAGCAAACACTTTTTGTGGGAAAAGGAAACAAAGGAGAAGAGAGGAGGTAGAGGAAATTGGAAAAGAAGGGGAAAAGAAGAGGAAAAGAAAAAGAAATGTTGAGAGAAAGTAAAACAGACAGCTGTGTGTGATTGGGAAGGACAGGATACCATGGCTCCCCAGTCTTAGTGCTAATGCCGTTGTTACCTAACTCTATTTAGGGAACTTTCCAAAACACAGAGAAGCTTTGTGGGCCTGGCTTTCAGATCTTATGCAATAATTGTTTTGGGAGCAGTCTGAAAATTTCACAAGAGAACTGAGTTCTCCAGAGACTGACAGTGTGACCAAAAGATCAAAGATTTGGTGCAGTGGGACTAAGCTTCAGGAAGCCTTCCTAATTGTGAAGATTTTTCTCCCTGTCATGGCAGTTAAGACATGTGAAAATAGTAGTTTGAGACACCTATAAGCAGCTTTGTTTTTAGTTCACAATGTTCCATGAATGTCAGTGCCCTCCAAACCCATGAGAACAAAGTAGCCAACCAAGATGATTACTCCCAAATCATTGATAAAAGGAGAGAGAAGTACAGAGATACACAGTGATTTGTGTGGGTTGCCAAAAAATTGCACCATCAGTTTGACAACTGTTACTGCCTTCAGGTTGATGAATTGCAAAAGCAGCGTTGCTGTGTGTGGGTGGGGAGGGAGGAGGAATGGCATGAGTAAGAATGAGATGAGCAATAGGTGGGGTGGGAATGAAATCTTCACAGTTATTGGAGATTCTGATATATTTATCAAACCAAAAGACGATCTAAAAGCCATACATTTAAGACTTACATGAGGGAAGTCTGTGATAAGCTGAAGTTAATATAGTGTGTTGTTTTTGAAAACACAACATAATAGCAACTCTTTTTATACTTGCTTGGTTAACAGGAGGAAACACAGATAAATCAAATACTGGTTAGCAATCTTTAATGACCAGGAGATGCTTAATATTTATTTAGAAATCCCCAATATTTTATAAATCATTGTCTTGGTTGCTGGGACAAACTCAGAATATGGAACCCACAGAAACCTTTCAATTATACCAAGGCTTTCCAGTTCACTGGTACTGCGCTTTAGAACTGTCTTCACAACTATACTTGGAACTTATTAGGCCAGGAAGGCAAGGTGTTGGTATGTGTTTTTATTATAGTTAATATCTGGATTTAAAAGGCATTAAATATCTTTTGATTTCTTCCTTTTTCTTCAACTGTACAAGAATGTTTTGATTTGATATTGCAACTGAAGACATTCACTCTGCATTCATCACCTATGGAGTGATCAACTTTCAACCCTTTGAAGTTTCCTAAATTAAGCCTTCTCCTTAAATATCCTTAAAGCAGCATTTTTTAAGCCTGTAAAGATCCATGAGCCCAAGAATCCCTGCATGAAGTGCTTTTGGCTTCAGTCATCCAGTTTCACTCTTCCAATTGTTCAGTTATCCACATAACAGTTAACCAGATTCTGGTTTTCTCTCATGCCTTGTGGCTAAAGTAATGTTTACCCAAATTGATAAAAATGAAAATTCAAATTATTTATGCAGAAATTCATTCTGTTACTACATATCTCCTTTCCATCACAATTTTAGAAGCTTAACCGTGATACGCAAAGTGCATTCTGAGGATGACTAACTAGTCATAGTTGAATGCTTTGGATAACAAAATAGCAGAACAGGACAGGGCCAGGTGATAGTCCTCATCTAAATTTTACTCCAAGGAGCACCAGCACTTTTATCAACTCCCACTGCAGTTAAATTAAGATGCTTTTTCCAGAAGGAGTAAGCATTCAGACATAGTAAATTTACAGGGGCAGCTTCCAAAAGTGACACGTGTTTCTCCTGGATTATTCCACTCAGAATCCTAATTAGGAACAACACTGATTAACCCCAGAACACAGTTTCTGGGAGAATCTTCTGTTACCCTGACTAATTTCATGAACTTAGAGAAAATGGGAGAAGCTTGTAACTCATTACGGCAAAATTATGCAAAGCAAAACTTCTGACAAGCTATATCTATAAAAAGATATGAGACTGACTTTTTTTTTCTTTTCTGGAAGGAAGGAGGCACTCTGAACTCAAAGGTTGTTTGAATGAACTGACTGTTTCAGCACTGCCTTGTAGATGCAGTCCATTCAAATAAAAGAGAATAAATATCTGATCGAATTTTGTCAGCACGTTAAGACATTTATTATAAAAGGACTTAAGAAGAAAATAATGGCCACAATTCTTCAGAAAACATGCGTACGAATGTGACAAAACACTGGTGTTGTAAACTCAAGATAAAATGGAGTGAATGAGAAAACAAATTTCCCCAAAGTTAAGTTGTATCACAATGTTTATCTTGAATTCACCCATCTTTACCCCATTTCCACCACTGTGCTCTGGCCAGGTCACCTTGCTGAATGAAATCTGCACTTCCTCTTGTCCACCCTGCCAAGCCACTCTACACAGCTGCCAGAGTGATTAAAAAAATAACACGGGATTATGCTACCTCTACTTATCTAAAATTGCCCATTGTATTTTGAATGAAGTACAGATTCCTCTCAGATCTCATTTCTTATCACGTCTTCTCAATCATTATGTTCCAGCATCACTGATCTTTCTGTTCCTGTAGAATATTCTTGCCTCAAGGCCGTAGACCTATGACCTGCAGTTCTCTTTTTCCCACATGTGACCAGGCTGTCTCCTAGCCATCAAGGCTCATATAAGCTCTTTCTTTTCTTTCTAAATATTTTATCAAAATCAGCCTGTGTATTGTTCATTTATCGCATAATCTTGTTTTATTTTCTTCATAGCACTCTACTTTCTGAAATTATCTTTGTTTATATGTTTAATGCCTTTCTTCTCCACTAGAATGGAAACTCAAAGATCAAGAAACCTTTCTGTCCTTTTCACTATTGAATTGTCAGAATTTTAAGCAGTGCTTAACATACAGTAAGGACTCAATAAATAAATAAATAAATAAAATAAATTTTCAGCTCTCTTGGCTGTCTCTCCAGTTTTCAAGAACATTTTGATGTCTCTCAAAAGAACTTTATGCTTATAGTAGTCTCTGGAGTTCTTGGGTTTGAGTTGTGGAATTACTTTATAGGTGAAGCAAAATTATAATGAAAACTTTTGTTTTTAAACCCTTTTGGGTAGTCTCATAGAACCTCATTTTATAGACAAGTAGGGTCAGGGATTTGGGAAATAGGGAATTAAATTAGTATTTCTGAATGCTTATTATGTTTTACACACTGTGATAGGGATTTGATACATGTAAAGGCAATGTGCAGTCTTCTGAACTGAATTCCATATGACAGACTGTTTAGAAGGATGGGCTTGCAATCAAGACTGTATGGAATCAGGGATAGCTAGAGAGAATCAGGGATAACAAAGGGGCAGATGATAAAATTATGGGCAGTATGATATTGTAGAAAAAATGTGAGCTTCAAATCAGGTCTGAGCTCAAATTCCAATCTGCTACTTACTAGTTGTGTGACCTAGCACAAGGTACTTACAACTTTAATGTGACTCATGTTTCTTATTTATAAGGAATAGAGAACAAACAGCATTTACAAATTATTAATTCACAGTGTTGTAAAGATTTAATGACATAATATTTCAATATGTAAAGTAGGCCTATTGCCTTCCATATAATAGATGCTTAATAAGTGGCAAGTTATTATGACATACATTATTAGTTACTAGTTACCTACCCAATAGCTATACTTGCTTTTTTCTTGACAATGAAGCCCTAATTTTGTTCAGAGTAGTAATGTCTAGTCTAAATGATGGGTCATGTTTGATGTAAGACAATGATAAGCAACCTGTTTCCCACTTTCCCAGCTTCCTTTGCAACTATAGGTGGTCATGTGATCCAATTCCGGATGACAAAACTAATGGGAAATTCAGTGTGTGTGTGCGTATGTGTGTGTGCACACGTGCATGTGTGCACATGTGCATGCACGTGCATATATGCATGCATGTAAGTGAGGGGAGAGGAGCTTCTGGAGAAGTTTTTCTTTTCTTAAAAAGCAAAATATTTTCATAATAAAATTTAGCACTTGAGCTATGTTTATTTTTGAATGGTTTTAAAATTAATATTTTTATTTTATTTTGAGACTGGGTTTTCCTCTGTTGCCCATCTGCAGTGCAGAGGCATGATCATGGTTCACTGCAACCTCCACATTCCTGGCTCAAGTGATGTTCCTACCTCAGCCTCCTAAGTAGCTAGGACTATAGGCATGCATCACCATGCCGGGCTAATTTTTCTATTTTTTGTTCAGATGGGTTCTCACTATGTTGCCTTGGTCTTGAACTATGTAGGCTGGTCTTGAACTCCTGGGCTCAAGCATTCCTCCGTCCTTGGCCTCCCAGTGTTGGGATTACAGGCATGAGACACCACACCCAGAAAATTATTATTATTTTTAATTGATTAGCAATAATTGTGCATATTTAGGAGTACAGAGTGGTATTTTGATACATGTGTACAATGTGTAATGAACAAATCAAGGTAATTAGCATATGTATCAACATTTATCACTGTTTTGTATTGGGAACATTCACGATCTTCTCTTCTAGCTATTTGAAAATATATAATAAATACTGTTAACTATAGTCATTCTACAGGGCTACAGAACACTAGAATTTATTCCTCCTATCTAGCTGTAATTTTGTATCCACGAACCATCCTCTCCCTGTCCTCCTCTCCCAACTTCCTTGCCAGTCTCTTAGTAACCATAATTCTACTCTTCTATGAGCTCAAGGTTTTTATCTCCCACATATGAGTGAGAACTTGTATTTGTCTTTCTGTACCTGACTTATTTCACTTAACATAATGTCTAGGCTTATCCATGTTGCCACAGATGACAGTATTTCATTTTTTTGTGGCTGAATAGTATTTCATTTTCTATATATCACATTTTCTATATCCATTTATTTGTTGATGGACACATGTGGATTCCATACTTTGGCTATTGTGAACAGTGCTGCATTAAATACAAGGTATCTCTTTAATGTATTAACTTCTTTTTCATTGAATAAATATCAGTAGTGGGATCGCTGGATCATATTGTAATTCTGTTTTTAGTTTTTTGAGGAAACTCCATACTGTTTTTCATAATGGCTATACTAATTTACATTCTCACCAACAATGTATTAGCATTCTCCTCTCTTCCCATCCTTGCCAGCAAGACTGTTTGTCTTTGTAATAATAGGTATTCTGATTTCTGGAGAAGCTTTGATATTTCTGATACAAAAACAGAAACTGGTGGTCCTGTTTATTACCCCTTTCTTGCTGACATGAATGTGGAAGCAATGGTTTGTGATCAAGAAACTTGCAGCCTTGAGAGAAAGCTTTGCAATTTTTGAGCCACTGAAGCAATGCCAGGAGAAGCCACTTATTTGCAGACATCCCACGTTTACTTAAGCACTGTTAGGTTGCTGGCTCCCGAAAGCATTTCTAACTGATTTAATTGTGTGTTTATTTGTTCGAATGTGTGTGTGCTCATGATGTAGGTGGGTAGAGCATTTAAATATAATGGCAGTGAGATATACATTACTTGTACCAAAATTACCTGGTTCAGTGTCACCTAAATTCTTACCAGGTAGAAGCAGGGATAATTGCCAATTTATTTAAGGTCACATTTCACACATGACAGAGGTTAAGGATCTAAATTTTTAATTTCATGAATTAAATCTGATGCTCAGGATAGCAGTCCCTCCAACATACTTGCTACATTTTATTGTGGCAAAGAATAGCATGTGTATTTGTCAAAAGCCAAGTTTAAAAAGAAATTTACTTTTCATTTTTTATGTTAACCTCATTATATTTCCTTTTACAAAAGCAAAACATACTCTGTTCATATTTTTGACATTTGAGTAAAAAGCAAACAACATATATAAAAAGCCACATTTTAAAAAATCTTATTTTAGATTTTTACAATTTAAAGTGTCTATGAGAAAATGGCTTAAAATAAAACACACTTCAATGAAAATGTTTTACTCTGTTATGTACCATATAAAACATACTATGGTATGTAAAACATATTCTTAGAAGCCAGAATTCTAAAATAATGCTATAACCAAATAGTTTTTAAAAGTGTATATGGAACCACAAAAGATCCTGAATAGGAAAAGCAATTTTGAGCAAAAAGAACAAGCCTGGAGGCATCACATTCCCTCACTCCAAAACATACAACCAAGCCATAGTAACCAAAATGGCAAGATTTTGGCATTAAAAACAGACAGACTAATAAAACCAAATGAAGGACCCAGATATAAAATTACACATTTATAGCCGCTGATTTTCAACAAAGGTGCCAAGAACATATAATGGGGAAAAGGACAGTCTCTTCAAAATATGGTGCTAGGAAAACTGGATATCCCCATGTAGAAGAATGAAATTACACCTCTTATCTCTCACCATATACAAAAAATCAACTTAAAATAATTAAAGACTTAAATGTAAGACCTGAAACTATAAAACTACCTGGAGAAAACATAAAGGAAAACTCCACAGCATTGGTCTGGGCAATGATCTTTTTTGGATATAACTCCCAAAACACTGGCAAACAAAAGTAAAAATAGACAAATAAGATTACCTCAAACTAAAAACCTTCTGCACAACAAAGAAAACAATCAACAGAGTAAAGAAACAACATACAGAATAGAATAAAATACTTGCAAACTATACATCCAATAAAGGATTAATAACCAAAATATATAAGGAACACAACTTACTAAGCAAGAAAATGAATAATCTGATTTAAAAATGGGCAAAGAATCTGAATAGACATTTCTCAAAAGAAGACATGCAAATGGCTGTCAGGTATATGAAAAAATGTTCAACATCACTAATCATCAGGGAAATGCACATTTAAACACAGTAAGATATCACTTCACCTTTGTTAGAATGGCTATCAAAATGATAAAAAGATAACAAGTGTTTTCAAGGATGTAGAGAAAAGACAACACTCACATATCATTGGTGGGAATGTATGAAAAATGGTACAGAGGTTCCTCAAAAATCAAGGAAAAAAAAAATAGAACTACCATAGGATCCAGCAATCCCACTACTGAATACATTCTAAAGGAAATGAAATCAGTGTGTTGCTGGTTTCCGCACTCCCATGTTCACTGCAGCTCATTCACAGTAGCCAAGATGTAGGATCAACCTGAGTGTCCATCAACAGATAAA
Organism: Alouatta palliata; assembly: GCA_004027835.1. Taxonomy (NCBI): domain Eukaryota; kingdom Metazoa; phylum Chordata; class Mammalia; order Primates; family Atelidae; genus Alouatta; species Alouatta palliata. Next base: position 42,979 of record PVKV010002344.1, on the reverse strand, counting down.
TAGATAGAATGTGGCACATATTCACAAATGGAATACGACTCAGCCATAAAAAATGAATTCTTATCATTTGCAACAAGATAGAAGGACCTGAAGGATGCTATGTTAAGTGAAATAAGCCAGGCACAGACAGATAAATACCATATAATCTCACTCATATAAAATCTAAAAAAGCAGAGCTCGTAAAAGTAGAGAGTAAAATGGTAGTTACGAGGAGCTGGGGTGGTTGGAAGGTGGTAGGAAAATGTTGGTCAAAGGATACAAAATTTCAGTTAGGTAGGAGGAATATGTTTAAGAGATATATTGTACAACAAGGTGACTACAGTAAACAATATATTGTTTTCTTGAAAAATGCTAAGAGAGAGGATATAAGGTGCTCTCACCACAAAAATGATAGCTATGTGAGGTAATGTATATGTTAATTAACTAAACTTAGTCATTTCACTATATGTATATATACGTCAAAAATCATACTGTACATGGTAAATACAGTCATGTTCCGCATAATGATGTTTCAGCCATGAGAGACCACATAGATGATGGTCCCATAAGATTATAATACTTTACCTTTGCCATGGTTATGCATGTTTAGATATGCAAATACCACTGTGTTACAGTTGCCTACAGTATTCAGTACAGTAACATGCTGTTCAGGTTTGTAGCCTAGAAGCAATAGGCTACTCCAAGAGTCTAGGTGTGTAGTAGGCTATACCATTTAGGTTTGTGTAAGTTCATGCTATGATGTTGATACAATCACAAAATTGCCTAAAAATATATTTCTTAGACTTGTTAAGTGACACATGACTGTACATACAGTTTTGTTAATTAAAAAAACTAATTTCAGGTGCTTAGTTAATGTAATTTGCATAATAAACAATATTTACATAGTATTACAATGTGCCAGATATTGTTCTAAAATCTTAAGTCATTTAGTCTTATGAACTCTATGGGTTTGGTGCTATTATTACTGTCTTCTCCACTTTATGACTGTGGGTACTGCTTTACAGATACATTGAATAATAAACTCCAGAAAAAGTTAAAATTTGAACGAAAGGAGTCTGGCTCCAGCATCTTCCCTCTGATTCACTGTGCTCTGTGGCCTCCCAAGTTATATAACTCATTATATTTCATGTGAGTAGAGTTACAGTACTTATATAACGTGAGCTGAGCTACACTTCTTAACACGTACTGTTTGTTCTTTTATCTGAGCATTTGAAGATATCTTTCTGCTTATTATCCCATACAGGTTGGAATAAATGGACTTACTAACCACACTTACCCTCTTCTTCCCAGTAAGCTAACAAATCGGGAGGTGGATCACTAGTACCATGTGCACTCAAACAACAATTAGAACAAAACTCCCTCTGGAGCAAATCCTAAACCAAAATTCTTATCTGCCTTAAGAATCAAGAGTCAATTGCTCCTAAACACATTCAGCCTGCAAACTGCCAGCTCAAATTTGGCCTTTTCCATCTATTTCATAGTCTGGACTTCAAAGGTGTTTATAGCTTACTCTATGTTTTAGGGGAACCACACGCTTTTTTCTTCTTGCTGTTTGTCATTGTGACTTAGGAAATATGAACAAAGATGAGGACTAATAACCTCCATTTTGTAAATGTAACAAAAGTTTCATAAAAGACGTGGAACAGAATATTCCTTTATTTGTACCATGATTAGGCCAACTCTGAGGTGGAGAAAAGAGAGAAAAGCAAGAGTTAGAAGTATTTAACGAAAGAAAGCAGAGAAGTATAAGAATAAAATGTACAAGAGGAGCAGGAGATTCAGAGATGAACAAGAAAGTCGAGGAGCCTGGGTCTGGTGGGTGGAACAGGTATTTGAAGAGTGTTGGAAAATTGAAAAGTGTGCTTCACCCAGTCTCTTGTAGAAAGTACAGTTTTAAAGGAAGCTGCCCAGAACTGCCTCTCTGCTTGGATGCTCCTTAGGCATCTAGGAAATAAACAATTAAGCCCAGCTCTGACCACATCCTTCTCCTGGCATTTGTAGTTTCCCTCCATTCTCCAAACCTTTGATATTATTCCTTAAGTTAATCACTCGTTTTCTCTGTGCAGTGTCCCATCCATGCCTCTGTAGTTCTCTCTGTTGTGAACGGCTCTCAATTATGCATTTATCCTGGACCAGACCATACCCAGGAAGCCACTTTTCCAGATGTAGGAAAACCACAAGAAAGCTCCAGAAATGGAGGTTCCAGCTTGCTCTCCGCAATTATTTCATTTTTCTCTCCCTCTCACTTTCAAGTTTTTCTTTCAGTTTTGTATGTGGAATTGGGCTAACAGGAAGACCAGATTACTAGAGCTAACTTTGGGGAAAGCTCTGTAACGGAGTTGCTGTGAAATCTCACTAGCCCGTTACATAGCCTGACTCTTGCCACTTCACCTGCTTTTCACTCTAGTGTCCCACAAATTGGCTCCTTCCCTCACCACTCTAAGTCTGATCCCGCAAAAGTTTCAAATAATCTCCCAGTTCATGACTCAAATGGAAGCTGTTCAGTCTTTTTTTAAAAATGAATACTCTATAACAACATTTTTTTTTCTACCTGCAAACCCTTCATGCATGTCTTCCTCTCTGATTGTTCCTTCTAATTTTTTCCCAGTAGTCCCTTTTTCTCTGTCTCATCCTTACATTATGGCATCCCTAGAGTTTTGGTTCTGTCCTCTCCTCCCCTTTCTTACCCTCCCCTTTTTTTATTGGTTGACTGTGTTATCCCCTAATCCCCCCACACCCATCACCCAAAATGTTGAAGGCCTAATGACTGGTACCTCACAATATGACCCTATTTGGAAATAGGGTCACTGCAGCTGTAACTAAGTTAACATGAAGTTATACTGGAGTAAGGTGAGCCCTAAATCCAATTGATTGGTGTCCTTAAAAGACAAGGAAAATGTAGACATACACACATACAGAGAGAAGTCAGCCATGTGAAGACAGAGGCAGACACTGGAGTTATGCTGCCACACACCAAGGAACACCTGGGGCTACCAGCAGCTGGAAGAGGCAAGGAAGTTTCCTCTACTAGAGGCTTTGGAGAGACCCTGGCCCTGCCAACACCTTGTTTTCAGACTTCTAGGCTCCAGAACTGTGAAACAATATATTTCTGTTGTTTTAGTCCCAGTTTGTGATACTTTGTTTTAGCAGCACTAGGAAACTTACAGTCCTCTCCTCCCTCTCTTCTCTCCCCCTCGTTCCTTCCTTTTTCCACTCTTTCCCTCCCCTTGAATTTCCTTCTCTTCCCTTCTAGTCCTTCTTTTCTCTTTCTTTCCTTATTCTCTAGATAACGATAACATCTACTCCCATGACTTCCATGACCATATATACCCCAATAACTCTCAAATCTCCTAACTCCAAAGCCAAATTGATTGTTTTCCATTTATCTTCTTCATCTGAGTGTCCTGCCAGCATTGGAAATACAACACACCCAACACAGAGCTCAAACTTGCTTTTCTATCTCTGTTCTCTGGCAGATTGTGTTTTTCTGTGCTGACTGCCACAATATATGGCTAATCCTTTTTGTAATGTGCCCTTGTAACTCCTTCCACTGAGAACCAGGGATATGTGTTCTCTCCATGGACCTGGGTGGACCTTTGTGACTATCCTGACCAGTAAAGTAACTGGAGTCACAAATGAATTCATGTAACTTCCAAGCTTAGGTGATAAAATTTCCTTTCACTTCCACCTGGTTCTTGTGGCACATTTGCTATTGGAATTTAGCCACCACGCTGTGAGAAAGCCTAGACCACAGAGAAGCCACATGTAGGTGCTCTGGTTGTCAGTTCTAGGTGAGGCCCCAGTTGCAAGCCAATATGAACATCCAGACATATGAGTGAGGAAGCCTGGAGATGACTCCAGCTTCAGCCACCATCTGACTGCAACACATGGGAGATTCCAAGCAAGACACATACAGCTAAGCATAATCAACTTTCAAACCATAAGAGATGATAATAAAATGACTGTGTTATTTTAAGTCACCAAGTTTTGGAATAAATCATTATGCTGCAATGAGTAACTGGAACTGTCTTTTATTTTGGTTAATGAAACATGTACCAAGTCACCTATGTTTGTATTCTTAGTCATCTGTGACTCTTCCTTCTTACTCCCCAAATTCAATCCTCAAATTCCTGCCAATTCTATCTCATAATTTTTTGTTGACTATATCCCCTTTCTTATATTCTCTGTTTCCCTGCCTTTTGGAAACTATTAAGATACGCATATGAAAGAGAATAAGAAATTAAACTCACTGTCTAGGCTTCAGTCTCTTCCTGCTCAAATCCATCCTCATGCTTATGTGAGATTGGTCTTTTAAAATACACATCTGAGCTGTGACCCTTCCCTGCCTGCCACCTTCTGTGTTAAAGATAATGCTGTATGAAAAGATACTCCTCATATGAGGGCCTCCGTACTCTAGTTCCCCAAACTACTCTTCCAGCCTTGTCACTTGGCTTATACCCCATTCCTCCTCCGCTCTAGCCACTTGAGCCTACTGGTTTTGTCCCAGGTGAGCATCTTCCAGGGTCGTCTACCTTTGCCCATGTTCTTTCTTCATAAAATGCATTTATCAGCATTTGCTGTCCAATAAACTCTTACATATTCTTCAAGACCTAGATTATGTATCACTGCTACGAGGAACTTTCTCGGATCATTCTCTTGCTTGCCAGAAGTTACCGTTTTTTTCTCTGCTGTAATAAAATCTTGCAATACTTCTCTCATTTTATTATAATTATTTCTGTCTAGGTGTCTTTCCCATTAGACTGAGAAATTTCTAGCACTAGGACCACTGAATCTATATTCATGCTCAATATTCGTGATTTTAAGAAGAACAATGTACAATATAGTCACTATCATCCATCCATTATCTATCCACCTATTCATCGTTCTATCCTTCTATACATCCACCTCCTTATTCATTCATTTATTTCCCTATCAAATATTACCTACCAGTAGTACTTTACTCGGGGGAAAGAGTGAGCAGATCATCTTTCTAATTTTGGTTTAGAGAGTCTGAAAGCTAAAGCCTTGCCTTTGCTTAGACAGTGCATAGAAAATTTTGTGAACAACTTTAATAACAAAAGTAAACCACATTTATAAACACTGCAAGAACCACATTATGTATATCATTCCATTTAACTCTGATGAGAATACTGGAAAGTAGCTTTTGTTGTTGAGTAAATTGATACTCAAGAGATTAAATAAAATAACTTACCCAAGTTTACAGTTAGTAAACAGTATTGCTAGTTTTGGATCCAAGTCTGTTTGATCTAAAGTTCATTTTCTTTCCACAGTAGGTCACACTTTTTTTCTCTGTTTAGTGTCAGTGTTCATCTCCTTAGTAACTACTGCATTGCCACTATTTCCAGATCATCCAGATGTTGGTCTAGTGGTAATCCAAGGGGGGCACTATTAGTCCTGACAGCCTTTCCACCTAGCGTCCCAAAGTTTAGTTTCCCCAGCTAGCTAGTGAGCAGTATCTTACTTCTCTTCCATTCAGTTATTCTGAGCAATTCACAAATTGAGTTTTCATGATGTTGCATAGACAGATGTTCAGTTAGTCAAAGACAGATTTGGGAAACTGTAATTAGAGACAGTTTTGTGTTCAAATAGGGCATGTAGGGGAAAGTCATAGCTGAGGAAGTAAGGGTTGTGGGTGTGGCTGTGGCATCTGTGTATGGGTCTTTGTGTCTGTGTGGGTGTGAGAATGCAAGCACATGTGCTGTCTGCAGAATAAGGGCATCTGTAGCTTCAGCGGTTCTGCTGCAACTGGGCGTTCTGATTGTCTGCCTGTCCATGTGTTCTTAGGTGCACATGTGGTTTCTCTGTGGGTGTGCCATCATGTCTGGGTATGGGTTTCTCTGTGTGCATGTGGGAATGCTGGAGGAAGAGCTAACATCGAAATAGTTTTTCCAGACTTCCATCCAGGACCCAAGACTCCAAGCAGAAATGATGCCAGAAGCATAAATGAAATTTGCTTCTGCTATCTTAAGTGGGAGGCATGAAAGAGTCAGAAAATGAAATGAAGAATTAATTATATACCCCTTTCCTCTTCTCTTCTTAGTCTTAAAAAATCTTCTCCCCATTTCTACCTCATCTCTTATTTGTCCAGGTGAGTTATTTTTCACTCAGCCTGTGTGTCATCAAAGTAAATGATTATTTCTGTGTTTCTTCCTCTAAATACATCTGTCTTTCTGCCACTGACAAGGAGGGAAAGCTGTGAGACCTGGAGAAGATTGGCAGGAAGTTCCCAGGCAGAGGGTACAGAAAGCCAATGCTTATCCTGCCATATTGAATCATCAGGTTGACTACATGCCAGGTGTGTTCTAACACAGTCCCACCCCTCCTCCAAAATGCTCGAGTGAAAGGCTAACACTGTGAGAGAGGGGATGAAAGGTAAAATACCAAGTGGAATTATGATAGAACATGAAACAAGTCAATCAGCCATGTGAATTGTGAAACATAAATTGTATTTGTGCTGCATCAAAGTAATATTTGCAAAATAAGGGAAAACTCTATGAAAGCGTCTAGTAGAGAGCTCCAACTAATATCCAAATCGGACTTTGACCCTCTCCAAACATTTTAACTAGTATCCATTTTGACTGGTGACCCTGATACATACAAATGAAAGTTCTTTATTTTTACCTTTCCATGACTTTTGGGTAATGAGAAGCGTAGATCTGAGACAAAATGAGAGGCGGGAGATTGATTCAACATGCCTGAGAAATATTAATGGATTTTTGTTCTTCTGTTGAATGGCAGCAATGCAATGGGGACAGCAGTGAGATGCTTCCTTTTAAATCGGAAATGGGGGAAATAAAGTTTGCCATCTGTGGGAGTAAGTCTGGAGACTGTAAATATGTGGCTAAAGTGTTTGGGAACATACAAAACTCCAGTTAAGGTCACCTGGGTGTAATTTGAGCAGGCATTTCCAGAATGTGATTTTAATTTCGTAATTGGAACCCAATTGTATTGTACTTTACATGGAGAAAGAGTTGAGGGCACAGAAGACAGTCAGCCTGGATGAATAAAAAAGGGAACTGCAACTGAGCAGCCTGGAGACTTGGAAGCAGGGCACACAGACTCCACTCACCTCAGGGCATTGTGAGGCAGTGATCCTCCACCCACAGCACCACCTGTAGCATAAGTATGAAATTTTGCTTAAGGTCATGTGTATTTCCATTTGTTTTTATTCTCTGCTTGCCAAATGGCGTTTTTAAAAAAAGCGTCTCCCTGTCACCCCAGCTGAGTGCAGCAGCATGATCATATCACTGCAGCCTCAAACGCCCAGGTCAAGCAATCCTTCCATCTTAGCCTTCTGAATAGCTAGGATTACAGGCACATGCCACCATGACTGGCTTATTTATTTTTAAAATTTTTTGTAGAGTCAGGATTTTGCTATGTTGCCCAGACTGGTCTCAAACTCCAGGCCTCAAGCAATCTTCCCTCTTCGGCCTCCCAATGTGCTGGGATTATAGGCATAAGCCACTGCACCCAGCCAGTAAGTAGTATTTTTATTATGAACTGTTCTGCTAATGAGAAGGTGGTACCCTGAATGGGGAAACATCAATTTTCTATAACCTGGAAGGAGCATCTCTCAAGATGGGTGGAAGGAGAGGCAGTATAATTAGACTGTTAAACATCAATCTCCTGTGAGTTTGAGACAGGCTTCTCAGGACAGATGACAATGGAGAGACATTGACAAGGTAAAGGCCAAATTTAGAACTGTATCACGCGTGAGGTCTACTGGTGGACAGGAAGCTGGATCTCTTTCAGAAAGCACTTTTCTATCAACTACATTGAATGCTTAATAGGCTGGGCCATTATTTAGAAATAATGCCTATAGAATGAGATAAAATGCATTGCTATATGCATATTTCAAACCCCTTTTTTGTCCTTAACACTGAAAAGGACTAACACTTGGCTGACTTTTGGCTATTTCTTTTCCCCACTCTGCAACTATAGTTCTGATTTGCTTGAATAGTTTTTGGGATTTTTGTGATGCACAGTTGAGAAAAAGGTGGCGGTGGGGGGCAGTGGGGAGGCGGTGCTGGGGATCAAAACTGGATGAGTTTTACAGGGATGTTTAAGGAGATTACCTGCAATTTGTGAGAAATATGGATTGGGTCGAGAAATAAGAAGTAATTAGTCTTAAAGGAACATGTGTCCACTTCAGGGAATTTTTGAAAACACAAGTAAAATACTTGTTATTCTGAAATTATTGTGGTTGGATGAAATGCATTCTTTTAAATTCAGCACCTGTATGGATCAAAACTACATGGAAGTTTATGCTAGGAAGGTTCTGTGTATATTTTATTGCTCATTATTCTAAATTATTTGCCCTAGAAGTTTTAAAATTGATATTTTGCTTGTCTGGTTCAGAGAACCTTTAGTCATGAAATATTAACCCAGTATTTCCAATTGGTTAAGATATCACGTTAAATCAGACTATTCTCCAGATCCCCGAACAATATACCCAGCTACAGATGGGTCATTTCTCACGGATGACCCTTCAGCATTTCAAACTCACATGTTCTTAGCATTTTACTTTCCAACCCTTTCTCTCCTTTAGTGTTCCCAATCTCAGTAAACGGTACTATTTTATGCCCAGATTTCTAAATCAAAACCATGGCGACTTCTTAATACTTCCTTCCCTGTTATCGACCTCCCAATTTGTCTAAATATTTCTAAAATCTGCCCAGTTATCTCCATCCCACTGCCATGACCTTGGATCAGACCATTACCTCTCGCTTGGATAACTGATACAGCTTTGTAACTGGCTTCCCTATCTCCAGATCTTCCTTGACCCATACCCATACAAAAATCATGCCTCTATTTGGTTGTATTTCTATTTGGATTATGCCTTTCTTATATAGTTCTCATTTAACACTTGTTTTGAAGTTTCTTATTTGCTTTGTATGTATGTGTTTTATATTGATTATATTCTTAAGGTTTTCTGAGACCTATATTTTGATATTTATTCTATTTAAATTTATTTATCTTTTTTTTTTTTTTAAAAAAAGCTGTTAATCAATGCTTCTTATTAACACCCACCCCCTCCCCTACCAGAGACCCTCCTCAGGGAATTCATGTCTAATTGGCTGAACTAGTTACATTGCTACTCACAGGGCTCCCTTTTATGTCTTCCTGCATTGGATACACAGTTGGCTGGATCCCATGTCTTCCTCTTTCTTGGTTTCTTCCAGTAAGTGACAGTCTATGAAAGCGTGAATGTGAGATCCAACTTTGGAGTCTTTTCTTTTCTTAAAATATATTTATTCTGCCCTCATACTGATATGTAATTTGGCTAAGATTCTAGCCTTAAAAATTTGATCCTTGAACTCAAAGAGCTTGTCCTCTAGTACTATATAGTTTTCCTGACAAGATGTCTGCTTTTCTCTCTGGAAACTTTTATCATCTGCTTTTTATTTTTCCTGTTTTAAATTTTTATAATGATTTTCCCAAGGTTGAATCTTTGTTAACTTATTTGCATTTTATGGAACCATCCATTTTGTATTTGTTCTTTGGTATGGGCACACTATCTTGTTTTATTGGTCTGATTGTTTTTTTCTTTCTCTATTCTCTCTTCCCAAATATCTTATTTGTTGGATGCTGGATCTTCTGAATTGATCTTTTACATCTCTTATTTTTCCATGTTTTCCATTTCTCTTTATTCCAAGTTCCAGGAAACAAACTAGATGGTATCTTCCTGTCCTTCTACTGAAATTTTGGCAATTTGATTTTTCACGCCATCTGATGCTCTCTTGCATCATATGTCAATGAAACCAAAGGCCCTGCTACAACCCTGGATTTCTTTCCCAACCTCTCCTGATCTGCATTTTCTATTTGACCCCTGTTCTCTTGGCTTTCTCTTCAATTTGCAGTCCTTTTTATCACCTTTGTTTTTGGCACAGGAAATTCCTGAAAATTTTATAAGCTACTATAAGACATCTCTTTAGATCCAAAAGGGACTTGGAACAATACATATTCTTATAAGCACTGCTACTATCATACACATTTGTCGTCAGCAGAAATAATCCTCTGTAAAGTTACAGATACTGATCTTTGTGTTAAAGTGACTCCTTTAACAGAGTGAAGAATGTTTTTGTAAATCAAATCAGGTTTCCTAATTTTTCTATTGCTATGGAAACAGATTTTCTTATATAGTGTTTGGAGAAATGAATGGGTACCTCTATTATGTGAAGTAAAAAGGGTAAGAGAAAATACTGGAAAATTTCATGGCCACTTTTTTTCTGACCCTGGGTTAATAATATGTAGCTTACAGAATACACAGTTCTTTGCCATGTACTAGGCTCTGAGAGAGCAGGGATCCTGTCATGAGATAGAGTAATTTATTTCTATCCAAGGCTGGGTCAGAATAATTATAATGACATTGACTATATTAGCTTCATTGAGAGACAAAGGCCACATCTTGTGATGTAGACACATTGTATAGATGAGTAAACAGACTCAGAGAAGTCTTTGCCGGGAGCTGCACATCTAGTAAATGTCATTGCCTTGCACACTCCTGCTTCTCTACCTCTCATAATCTTTGTGCTCCCTGGAATAATCTCCCTAATTTTTGCCATTCAAAGGCCCTACCAGTAGGGTGTAGTGATTAAGAGCCTGGGCTGTAAAGGCAGACAACCATGGATTTGAACTTTAGCCCCATGACTTAGCAACTTTGATCCAGTTAGTGACCTGATCCATCACTGTGACCTTACCATCTAGAGGTGAATGTAACCATCTAGATCCATTCTCCACTCTCTCCACCTTGCTCTCTGTCCCACTAGTCTGACCTCTGTGCATTTTATCCATATGCTCCCTTGATCTGGGGCTTCTGGTTGATTTTATCTGATAAAAAGCCTCAGCAGGAAATTAGAGCATGGGAAGAGAAAGAAAATGGGGATGCTTATTCCTTCACTCTTCTCTTCCTGCCAGGTGCCCTCCTGACTTAGCTGTCTTTCTGGCTTCTGGTAATTATTCCTTTCCTTCTTTCAGGTTTAGGGATGACAAAATGAGAAGGAATAATGCAGCATCCTTTTATAAGCACTGCTACTATTACACATTTGTTGTCAGCAGGCCATAGAATGAGCAGTGCTTATAAAAAGGTACAGCACTATTTCTTATGATTTAGTTACATCCTACTTACCTTTTAGTAAATAGTTTTTTTAATAAACTTTCCTCTTATTAACCTACTTTTAGGAAGCCATCTGTTTCCTTCTGAACCCCACAAAGATATCTTTATAAGACTCAGTTGTCTTATCTATAAAGTGGGCTTAAGAATATTATTATCTCATAGATTTGTTGTGAGGTTAAATGAGATAAGAGACCTAAAGCTTTAGGCATAGTACATAGAAAGCACTTGATAAGTTTCAGCTAGTACTATTAATAGTCACAACATCATTCATCTTAAGGTCAAAATTAACCTACTGTTGATTCTGATTATTTCAGGATTCTGTTTTTCCAACGTTTATGCATTTTTAGTTTTTCCTGCATTAGCCTGTGGTAAGAAATGTTAATTTCTCATTTTTTTTCTTTTTCATGTCTTGTCCTTTTAGCTAACCAATACTTTTCTTGAAAGATGACTAGCAGGTAGTAATAGAGGAGCATTTATTAATAAGCAGGCTGAGAGATTATGGATTACACAGATATTGAGTTCCTATTGCTAACACACACACACACACACACACACACACAAAAGATTACCTAGCTGGGTACAGTGGCCCACACCTGTAATCCCAGCACTTTGGGAGGCCGAGGCAGGCAGATCATGAGGTCAGGAGTTCGAGACCAGCCTGGCCAACATGGTGAAACCCCATCTCTACTAAAGATACAAAAATTAGCTGGCCATGGTGGCACATGCCTGTAATCCCAGCTACTCGAGGGGCTGAAGCAGGAGAACTGCTTGAACCTGGGAGGTGGATGTTGCAGTGAGCAGAGATTGAGCCATTGCTCTCCAGCTTGGGTGACAGGGTGAGACTCTGTCTCAAAAAAAAAAAAAAAAAAAAAAATTAAAAAGGATTACCTGCCCACCTCTGATAGCCTAATCCATCCATGGAGATAACAACAGAAACTATCTTTACAAATAGAATAAATCCGAACCTGCTTAGAAGTGTGAAGTTTTGGCAGGAGTTAGTAAGATGAACTAATTGACTTTAGGTTTCCTAATCTAATTCTATGATTGATTTTGATAGAAAAAGAAAGTAACAGACAAGATACCCAGGAGCAGGTTGAAAGTCACCAGTACCTAACACCATGAAGTTTTAGTCTGTGTTGATCTAAATGCAGAGCACAGCTTTGCACAAGGAAGTGTTTAAAACATCTCAGGAACAGATGTAAAGGCACTCTTTTCTTTTTTAGCAAGAAATATGGTTACTGTCGGCCACCACAGTCAGAACCAGGAGACACCATGCCAGCTAATGGAAACCAGATGCTCTGGTAAAGAAAGCTATGGATAAATATGAATTATTTTCAGCTGAATGACCTTCAATTATCTCCCTTAATGTTCAGACCTGGTTCTCTGCCATAATCTTTCTTAGAGTACTTAGAGAAGAGACCAACAAAGGGGCACCATTATAGAGTGATTTATGGAGGACACGGACAAGGGTCATCCATGGAATGTGAGAGAAAACAGGAGGGGAAAGAGAAAAGAGGGAGACAGCACATGCAAGAGAGATTGAGAAGAAATTCAAGATTAAAAGTAAAATCTTGGGAAATATAGTTATGTGGGTAGAGTCCTGGCTAGGAGCCAGGAGTCCTGGGTACCAGTCCTTCATTTGGTACTAACTCACTGCGACAGGCTGAACAAATTCAAAATACATTTATTGTGAATCCAATCTTTTAGCTCCATTATGCCAAGATTCTCCCGCCATCACACAATGGGGCTAGTTTTTGTAGATTTTCTAATTTCCAGGAGTATTATAAAATTTGATAGTAAGATGATCTGTTTTTCTTTACCCCAGCTCTTTAATCCAGTGCTAATTCCTTTATTTCTCATGTCATCCCAAGCCTATAGTTAACGTCTTGAAGATGCTGAGACTGACTCATCATTTTTCTCTCCCCATCCCTTTTCTTAGAAATTTTGACCACCTTTCCATTTATTAAACCACTTTTTTTTTCAGTTTAATGACTTCATTTTGATAGCTACTGCATGCCCTTAAGAAAAGTCAGTTGTGGACTGGGCGCTGTGGCTCATGCCTGCAATCCCAGCACTTTGGGAGGCTAAGGCAGGCAGATCATGAGGTCAAGAAATTGAGGCCATCCTGGCTAACATGGTGAAACCCCATCTCTACTAAAAATACAAAAAGTAGCTGGGCATGGTGGCCCGTGCCTATAGTCCCAGTTACTCGGAAGGCTGAGGCAGGAGAATCGCTTGAACCTGGGAGGTAGAGGTTGCAGTGAGCAGACATCGCACCACTGCACTCCAACCTGGCAACAGAGCAAGACTCCATCTCAAAAAAAAAAAAAAAAAAGAAAAAAAAAAGTAAAGTCAGTGGTGGCGGCACTAGCAGGAACTTATTTATAATAAGCAAACTGTTTATGAAAAATACAATCTTTAAGAGAAGACTCACTTGTAGACTTACGACATCTCTTTCATTGCATTTTGCTAAATTTTTTCAACAGTTTCAACACCAACAAGAATGTCCCTGTCTAACCAAACTCAGACTACTCATTGAGAAAGTGAAATTCATCTCATTTCTTTTTTCCTGTCTCCTTGATTCTTTCTCCTTTACTTAAAAGCAGTTTCTCTTTTTCTATCTATTCATCTTAATGGATTCACAAGTTTTCTAGAAATCCAGATTTGGTAGAATCTTCTCTTCTTCCTTATTAAGTTTACTGATTCTACTACAATAGTTGTTTAAAAAAAAAAAACAGGAAAGATTTATTTTAGAGTTTGACTGAGGCCTCAGGCTGAGAGTAGCTCAAAAAAATGATTAGTAGCCCGGGCGCGGTGGCTCACGCCTGTAATCCCAGCACTTTGGGAGGCCGAGGCGGGTGGATCACGAGGTCAAGAGATCGAGACCATCCTGGTCAACATGGTGAAACCCCGTCTCTACTAAAAATACAAAAATTAGCTGGGCATGGTGGCACGTGCCTGTAGTCCCAGCTCCTCGGGAGGCTGAGGCAGGAGAATTGCTTGA